>JAEQBH010003484.1:0-241005 GCA_016808115.1 Tetrastigma voinierianum | reverse complement strand
TTACCACAGACATTTTTTTCTTCTCTTCTACCCTTTCTTTCTTATAGTTTCTCTAATAAACTCCCCTAAACTTCATGTTTGGGACATCTCTTCGATTTCTTCAATTGACGTATGCCTTATTTCACACTTGTAATTTCACTGGGGAATTTCCTTAGTTTGTTACCACTCAGGGATAGTGCAATGTTTTAACTTTTTAGGCTTTCTAACACTCTTAGCGAACTTTGGGTTAGTAGCTCCCATACCAGATGGCATTAGAGATTTTAGGTGATGAAACACCCCTAAGAACTTAATTGTTGAAGAGTTAGGCCACAAGATAAAACTTATCCTAAGCCTTCTTTTGTTGCATTTTTACGCTCTTTGCCTTTTCTTTTTCATTCCCTTTTGAGTTTCTCAAAACATATACTCCCCCAAACTTCATTTTCTTCTTCCTTCTCGAATTCATGGGTAATCATTGGTTCTTTATTGAAGGATTGATTTTTCTGGATGGTTTGGGGTTTCCATTGGCTTATTTTTGAAAAAATCAGCTTGTTTAGCTCAATTAATGGAACTAAGGTATATGCATGTCTGACATATTATGGGGATAGCTAGAATGAAACCAAACTATCAAGATAGCTTTGCATCATCTCTTGTATTTGTATCACCTAGGATTTAGCCTCAATCAATAATGCAAATTCTAGAATGCAGTTGAGCAGTTTGTGACTAACTATAAGGAGTATCTTGACTCATTTTATTGATGAGTAGTTAAGTTAGTATTCAACGGGTTCCTTGACTTATTGTTCATACCACAAACTCGAAAATATGTTTTGTTCCTTATAATGTGCCCTTCTCTATTACGGACTTATCGGTTAAATATATAAGTAATTTTGCACCTTGTGTTCAATTAAACCGAATTCATTTTGTCCTTGTTACGCATTTTCACTCCAATTCGACTTATTCCTAGTCTAACTACTTCATTCAATTAAGCTCATGACCTCTCGTGAGTTTTTGATACGGAACTATTTCTCATGTGATTCTAATCATGCACCCACAAAAGCAACACAACATTGAACAATCAAATTCAAAATAACACCTGACAATTCAAATTAAATTTCTCATTTTATTTACGATTTATTTGCAAGCGTTGGATACTACAGTAATGGATAAGGGTGGTAAGGAAGGTTAGGCAAGGAGAAGGTCTATTTTTTCTTTTTGGAAGAGGTAGCAAAAATATTAGGGGGATCCAGGTCTAAAGTATTCAAATGGGCTGGGAATGCAGGGAATTTCATTTCCCTTCTTTCCTTTCTCTTCTTGGTTTCCCTCTCAATCTGTTCTTCAATGATAATCTCATTAGAGAGATCAACTTTCTTGTTCAGTACATCCTGCCTCTTCCCCAAGCCATTCATTGTATTCTCCATTTCAGTCATGACTTCCAAGAATTTAGAAAGATTATTTTGTTAATCAAATCCAAATTTCCGGCCATTTCATACGTACGTAGGATTGACCTCCCATTGCTTTTTGTCTCTATCATTCAGTTTGTTTTCCAACTCCCTCTGTAGAGACTTGTATAGTAACTTGAAACCCTTGATTTGCTCCCCAAATTTGGTGTCATGCTCTGTATCTTTTTTCTCTATCAATGCTAGGAGTTGAGAATCACGCTCAAACTGATTGTTATAAAAAGCTTCATGACTTAGTTTGAGTTTAATAACGGTGTGATCTCGCCTTCATTTCTTTCTTAAATTCTTCCCCTTGCTGTTTCAAAATTTTTTTCATCTGTTCAGTTCTTCTCTCCACTGTTGTTCTCTTCTTTGTATCTCCACCTCATGCTCCCTTTCTTTTCTGTTTAGCTCTTCCTCCCACTGTTGGTCTCTTCTTTTCAATTCTTTTTCATACATGCCTTCTCTGAATTCCTGTTTTAAGTTCCACTCCTTCTCTCTTTCTTCTATTCTCTTTTGCATGGCACTGAGAGCTTCCAATATCAAGTTGTTCTCTTGTGCTCCTCTTGAGCTTCCTCCATGTTGGAAATTTCTGTTTCGTACAGGAGGAGGGCGCGAGGGATGGAGATCTATTGAGTTTGCCTTCATGCGCCCTTCATTATCTGCAAACATGTAATCATTGTTGTCAGGTGAGTTCACTGGGTGCTCTGCTCCTTGATCAGTGGCCCTCTGAGTCTCCTTTTCTGGTCCTTCAGCTTGGGCTTCACCTCTGTTCTCTACCAGCACTCCCTTTTTCCTCTGGTTTCTTGGTCCCTTGCTAACTCCTGTCAGAAGGAGTGGTGAAGCTCTGGGTACTTCTTCTTCTGATTCCCAAATTCCTTTCACCCCAGCCTTCAAGCATAGAACAGTAATTGTTGCTGGGTGAGGAATAAAACCTCTTTTGTTCCCTTCATGATACCTCATGATAGAATTCTCAATAACAACTCCTACATTGATCTTGTATCCCTTTAGAATGGCATACGTGGTACATTCTTGTTCTCTCCAGCATTGCACAAGTGTTTTGTTGGAACCCAACGGATGCTAGGAGTAAAACCATACCTTCGCTTCTTGATAAGGCTTCCCACAATTCGGAAGTTCTTGGCTTTCCTTCTCCTTGGTCTAACTGCACCCTTCCATCAGTGAGCTTCTCGGCAATCTTTCTAAAATTTGGTTTTTCCAAAATTTTCTTGAATTTGGAACCATGCTTGTGCACTGCCATGCCATAGGCATCGTTGATGGCCTTTGCCTCATATGAAACCCAGACTCCTCTAACTTCTTGCTCCATCCTTCATTCCTACCATATTTGAGTAGAACTCTCTTACAGTCTTTGTATAACTTTGATTTTGGTGTCTGCGAGAGACTCTCCCATCCTCTCTGCTCCTATCATCTCCTTAAAAGGAGTGGCGGGGTTTGAATCTCTCCTCTCTGCAATAAACCCTTTGTTAGCATAATACTTCTTCCCACTTTGGGAATAAGCTTAGTCGAGACGAAATCTTCTGCTCTTCTTCTTCTATCCTCTTTCCCTTTCCCTTTTCTGCTCTTTCTTGAGAGATTCTTGCAGGAGCTTGAGGCGTTTGATGGCACCTCTTCACGCTTGTTCTTCCCAGGTGAATCTCATCTAACTGTTCTCCTTAGCGAGTTTCTTCTTCTGGTTGCTCATGTTCCCTCATAATCTCGTCTAGGTTAGGGACTAGGGTTGGAATTTCAGCCATTGGAAACGAGGGAAAAGCTTTTCGAAGGTTACGAGACGCTAGGAGTTTTCGAGGGGGTTGAGATCCAGAAGGAAGACGAAGGTGAATAGTTATGTGGGTTGTAGTGAATGAGAAAGTTTCCAACAGTTGCAATTCAGTCAATGTTCATGGGCTAATTAATGCTTCAATTAGGACATGTCGCGACTTCAATTCCGCCTCTTTTTATTTGAGATCATTAAATTTAGGGCTTTTTGAAATGAGTAGTTGGCACTTGTCGCACTCTTTGTCGCGACATACCTAGGATGTCGCGACAACACAAGTTTTTCTACAAATTGTTTGATGTCACGACATCCTTTTCTATTTTGAAACTTAATTCGCTGTCGCGAATTCACAGTGGTGTCGCGACATGTACCTTCTTCCTTCAAAACTCACATGTTACCTTTTCAAAACAGTTCACGACATCAATGTTATGTCGCGACATCACTATGTCGCGACATAACCCTTCTGTCGCGCCCTAAACCCTTAACTCAATGATCTCAAAAACTTTTTTCTCTTATTGTTCCTAACCCTTTTAAGCAATTCATCAGGTATCTCCAAGCAAAGATTTAACAAGCAATTCGAATATATCTACAGAATTGGGTTAGGGATTAAGTTACTCCCCTTTTCTCATGTGGTGCCTTTTCTGCAAGCTGCTGGAATTGTTCTCGTGATTTCCTTGCCATTCATGTCTTTGAACCTTGCAGAAGCTTACTGCAAAATTCAAGCAAAATCTAATTAAACTTCAATTGATTTTAAACATTGACTCAATCCTAAAAAAAAACAAATCTGAACTAATTTAAGCAACTAAAAGAAAAATATCTAAAAACTTAAACCAGGATTTAAATCCTTTTTGGGTTGCCTCCTAGTAGCTGCTTAGTTTTGAGTCCTTAGCTGGACTTGCTGTTGTGGTACTTCATCTTTTTCCTCAAGAACCAATTGGAGTTCTTCATTTTCCTCTTCCCTGTTTAGATAATGCTTTAACCTCTGTCCATTGACCTTGAATTCTTCCCCATTATCAGTCTTCAGTGTCACTGCTCCAAATGTAGTACTTGACACCACTGTGTATGGTCCACTCAAATTGGATTTTAATTTCCACGGAAATAATTGATCCCCAGAGTTAAGCAGCGTGGGAACCTGTTCCCTGATGCAGACTCTTTTCTCAAAATTCTCTGATCATGCCATTTCTTTGTCTTATCTTTGTATATTCGAGGCATTGTCATAAGCTTCATTTCGGTTCTTCCAATTGAAGAAGTTGGAGTAGTCTTTCTTCCTTGCGACCTTAAAATCGAAGTTTAACTTCTTGATGGCCCACATTGCCTTGTATTCTAATTCAAGAGGTAGATGACATGGTTTGCCAAAAGCAACTACGTATGGGGACATTCGATGGGGTTGTATGCGATCTGTAAGCCTGAGTGCATCATCAAGTTTGGAAGACCAATCCTTCCTGCTTGAGCTCACAATCTTTTCAAGTATTCTTTTGATCTCCACATTTGGAAGTGCTTGTCCATTGATGCAGGGATGATAAGCTAAACTCATTACATGCCCAGTCCCATATACGCTCATGAGTTTTGCAAATATTTTGTTTGCGAAAATGGGTTCCCCATCACTAATGATGGTTACGGGGTTCCCAGGCTCTGCTCCAAAAAATATTTGCTTTTGCAGAAAACTCACAAGCTGTATTAGCATCATTCCTTGGACAAGCCCACTTTGCTTCCACCCATTTAAACGTAATCTCACGCTAACGTGTATAGGTTTCCAAATGATGGTGGGAAAAGGTCCCATAAAGTCCCATACATACAAAGAATTTGTATCACCATAATACCTTTTAGGGGCATTTCATTCCTAGCTGGCGATATTCCCAATCTTTTGACATCTATCCACACAATTTAACCCCTCGGCACAATCTGCGAAGATAGTGGGCTGATAAAATCTGATTGGAGTATCTTGCGAGCTGTTCTTTCTCCAGAAAAATGTCCCCCATATGGAGATGCATGGCATTCATTGATAATGTTGCCTTGTTCTCTTTCTGGCACACATCTTCTTATTATCATGTCTAGACTACCTCTTGAATAATAATTGGGTCATCCAAATATAATACACTGCTGTAGTTAAGGTTCCTCTTACGTTGGTATTAGTCTGACGCATTACTCCCTGAAGCCAGATAATTTACAATATCGACATACCATGGAAGTTGGAAGGAAACCTTAAACAATTGCTCATGCGGGAAGTTCTGCATTAACATCACATTTTGTTCTTCATCAACGCGCTTCTTTCTCTTGACAAGTGATCAGCTATCACATTGTCACATCCCTTTATCCTTGATTTCCAAATCAAACTCCTGCAGCGACACCCACCTTATCAATCTTGGCTTAGCTTCCTGACATCGTACTTGTTCTTGCATGATCAATGTGAATTACCACATGGGATCCTAAATGTATTGTCTAAATTTTCACGAAGCAATCGCATGGCTAGCGTCTCCTTTTCGGTTGGTAGATGATTCTCTTGTTAGCCGTTGAAGGTCTTACTAGCATAGTATATGGCCACTGATCTTTCTCTTTTCTTTGCCCCAACCGACTCCATGGAAAAATCACGGCATCACATTACAAATCCACGATCCCATCGCCCGGTCAAGCCATTATAGTGCTTATTACCCGTCGATCTTGATTTCGCCAAAGCATCCTGCGGGAGTCATCAAAATTGAACCTTGTATCCTTTTCCCGATGTCATAATTAGTGCGGCTATTTTGAAAAGTCTTTGATGAATCTCTGTAAAATCATGCCCCAAGAGCTGTACTCTCCTTTTCTTGGTAGGTGGTGCGAGAGTCTTGATAATGGATACCTTAAGGCTGGTCGACTTTACAGTCCCGATGCACTTGAAATTTTATGCCAGAACAATACCTTGTTACCATAAATGACATTTTTCCCAATTCAGTGCTAGCTGTTTGTCTTGGCATCTTTGAAGTACTATTTCAGTTGTTTAAACATTGATCAAAGGCTGGATCCATACCTGATAAAATCATCCATGAAAATTTCCATCACTTCTTGACTTCAAAATGCGAGAATATAGACATCATGCACCTCACGGAATGTAGGGGGTGGCATTGATCTGAAGTGTCATGGGGCGGGGCGCTGCGGGAGTGTGGGCGTGGTCTTCTCTTGATCCTGGGGTACAATAGCAATCTGGTTATCACAGTACCCATCAGAGAAAACAAAAGTGAGGTGTCACGCTGCCTATCCATCGATCCAATGAAAGGCAAAGGAAAAATGATCTTTTACAGTTCTTTGTATTCAACTTCTGTATCAATACATACCCTCCGTCCACATCCTTTGTTCTTTGTTGGAATCAATTCATTTTTCATTTCGATCACGGTAAACCCCACTCTTTGGGAGCCACATGGTGGGCTCACGAGACTATACGAAATAAGCGTAGATAAAACCGACATTAACAATTTAGTACCTCCTTTCTGACTACTTCCTTCATCACTGGATTCAGTCTTCTCTGATGTTCTACAGATGGTTTTGAAGTCTCTTCTAGCAGAATCTTATGCATCTGGAATTGTTGGGTGATGCCCTTGACTCGCCGATTGACGGTAGTGATTCCTTATGCTTCCTTAATATTTTCGGCCAATCTTTGTTCCTCTGTGCGGAGTGGCTGAAATGATCAGCAGTTTTTCTTGGTAATTCTAAGTAGGCATACTTTAAAATGACATGGCAACTCTTTCAAAGCTAGCCCATACATCTTGCGGTCTCTTGATGAATTTCCTCTTTTCACTATTTTCCCCATTGTGTCTTTTGTTTTGCTTCAAGCTCAATACGGTTTCTATAGAATGGCTTCTTGTATGGAAATTCGAATAGACATCTTCGGTATCTTGAGATTCATCTCTTTTTCATTGATAAAAGCGGAAGATATTACAATCATTGTTAACATCGGGGTTGGAAGTAGAGACAAAATCAGCTACAGTACCTTGTCCCTGTCACATATTTTGCATACTTTTGATCGATTAAACCTGGCCGGCTTCTTCTCCAACCCTCAAGATAAGAACTCCTTTTTGCATGTCAATCAGGGCAGCTCCAGTAGCTAGGAATGGTCTTCCCAATAGTAGGGGTACTTGTGAATCTTCTTCCATGTCCAGAATGATGAAGTCTACAGGGAATACAAACTTCCCAACAGTGACCAACACATCTTCAATGACCCCTTCAGGTTTCACCATCGATCTGTCTGCCATTTGAAGAGTAACAGTTGTGGGAATAAGCTCCCCCAAACTTAATTTCTTAGCGAAGAGGCATCAGTTGATACTAGCTCCCGAGTCATAGAGCTTCACAGGTGCATTCCTCCAACAATACAAAGGAATTGTAAAACTCCACAGGTCCTTCATCTTTCATAGTGATTCTTTTACGATTCTTGCCTTGCAAGTGGCGGTGAGATTCACTATTCCTTCTTCTACTATTTTCTTTTCTTGCTCGATATGTCACCAAATTTTGCATAAAGTGGCATGAGTCACCACTTCAGTGAAAGGCATGCGATCTCAGGCTTACGGAAGAGTTTTCAAGAACCTGGCCTCCTCCATCTTTGACCACACGGAGTCTTTGTGGAAATGGGACTGCGGGCTTTGATCCTTGGATGTTCTTCTTTTCTCCTTCTTTGTCATTCTCGGTGTCTCTTCTTTCACGGTCTTGCTACTTCTTTGTTCTTTGTCATCTTTCTTTCATCTCTTCTAACTCCTTCCCTCCTAGTACACGGCCATGCGATCTTTTGGGTTTTTCTTGTGTCACTTGGGAAGGCATCTTTCTAAACACGGGGTTAAGGCCGGCTGCCACACTTGTGTCTCCAGGGTTCTTCGAGGATGCATTGGTAGTGATGCGAAAAATTTGAGAGTGGTACCGAGTTTGCACAATTCATCGAACTTTTGTTCATGGAGTTTAATAACTTTTTATTATCCCCCATAAAGCTGCGGCATCTGTTCTTTAAAGATGGGGCCCTCCTCACGACCACGATATTCGTTTACGTATGTTTCCTTCTTTGTTCTTCTTTGGAACTGGGTGGTACATTTGTCTTTGTGGAGGTTGTCCATGCCTTGGGCCTTGTGAAGCCCCCTCCACCATAAGAGAAATTCTCATGGTTCCTCAGTCTTGGGTGATAATGTCTTTGGAAGATTGGCATTGGGTTTAAAATGGTGAACCTTTGTTCACGGATAATTAACCTCTTAGAAGCATCATAAAATTGTTCTTTGTACCTCTCGGCCACTTCCTTTCCAATAATTCTCTTTGATAGCTCTGTTCATGAGGCGTAATGCGTCTTTCTTTCTTGCATGTCTAACTTGTGCATAATGGCATCCAACTTGGCCTCCATGGCTGTCATCTTGCTCAGCTCCATGATCCCCTTTCCTCTGCTGTTTCCTCTTGAAAGCTCAGAAGGAGTTTTCATGTTACATTTAGCCAGGTCTTCAATCAGCTCCTTTGCCTCTTCAGCACTTTTTCGTTTGAATGCTCCACGGCATGAAGCATCAATGATCCCTTTTGATATATCATTCGAGGGCATGATATACAATGTCCATGGGGTCTTGGATCTATCCGATGCATTGGACATCTTCTAAGCAACCATTTGAATCTTTCCCCGAGCCATACGGGCTTTCATCTTCCCCTGTGGAACACAATGATTTCCCTCCTTCTTTACGTGGTTGAGGTACGGAAAGAAGTCTGCTAAGTAGGCCTCAACTAACTCCTCCCAGTATCAACGAGAATCATATGGTAGGATTCATACCATGTGGCTAGCGTATCTCTTAGAGAGAATGGGAATAGATGCAACTTGATGACAAAGTCTCCTCCCCATTCAACTTCCTTTGTATTAGCCATCTGAGAAATCTTCGGGTGCTCGTTTGGGTCTTCGGTGGGATGACCCGATAAACGATCTTCATTGGACCATAGTGTCAGTCTTGGCAGTTCAAAATTATTAGCGTTAAGCTACTTGGTGTCCCCAATTGCGAGTATTCATCACAGCATAATTGGTCTCAGGGAAGTCCTCCATTGTATCAGCGATTGGAGGTCTTCTAGCTTCTTCTATATGTACCTCATCCTGGTCCTGCCTTTCATCTGCCATGGTTGAGTTTTCTGCCTTCTTGATCTTTCTCAGCCACGAGTGTCCTCTCTAGTGCAGTATCGATTTGGAATCGAATCGATTAATTTCCTATGCATTAAAATTTTGTACCTGAAATCAAAACACACTTACATTAATAGGATTAGTTTGATCAACAAATATTTTCAATCTGGTTTGTTAAAGATTAGTGGCCAAAATATCCACTGCTTGAAAAGCTATTTTTGTTCTTTTCCCTTAAAATGTCAAATTAGTATTTCCTTCTTTCATCAGAATATTGATTTCTTGAATTCTTTCGATCCGTGCGGCGCCATAAGCGATGTTGACTTAATTTTTCTATGCCCAAACTTCGCAAGTTCATGGCATTATTACCAGGGCTAATGAATTAATCTCGGCAATTATATCATGAAACTTGGTTATCTTATAGCGATATAAACCAAATACACCACGAGTTATTTATTTTTCAAATTTTAGTTTGGCATGATATCTGCAGAATTACCGCAATTAAACCAGTAATAAAATGGACATAAGTCCAGATATCGATCCCACAGAGATCTCAAGAATTCAAATCAACTACCCCAACTACTCAAGCTCCATACTATTTGAACCGCAAGGTGATAATGGTGTTTCAGCGAAGAAACTGTGACATATACTATTACATGCAGCAAAAATTGAACAATAAAAAATAATGAATAAAGAATAGACAAGGAAATAAATGGAAACTGAATAGTCATCGTTTATAGATCACATTTAGGTCAATGCTATTGTGAAGTATCAATTCCTGTTGTTAATACTGTTAATTTCATTTGTGTATTTCAGATTTTTTAGAATCTGTCCAAGGCTTTTAGTAGTACAGCTGGATTTCTCCAAACTACACATTTCATTATCTAATTTTTCCTGCTTCTCTCGAATACAGGGAATGAGATAGCACTTTTAAAATGGACTTCCTAATCTGGGTATTTTTCTTTTGCAATACTTCATACCCATTTTACGGACTGTAAACCTTAGCTCCCAAGTTATTGGTCAAGCAAGGATATACAACTTCCGAGTTACTCCTCCTCAAAATTAAAATAGATCACCCTCTCCTTGATTAGATCTCAGCTAACACGGAGTAGGATTCATGGTCGAATTGAGGGTGAACTCTCTCACCTTTGTTTAAACTGATAACTCATTCAACTCATTCTTGATTTCAAGTGAGAAGATGATTTATCAAGTAAACTTGCAAAGCTCATTAGATCTCTAATAGCAAGTTAATATACCTTCAAAGAATTATTCATAACTCCTAGGATTGTCATCTCTGTGTCACTCAGAGGACCTCCTTGAAATCAGAGCAATGAAACAATTCTTACTTGAGTATAAGAAAGCCGATATTCGAGGATCAGAAAATTAACCTTGTGAAAGTAAATTGAGCCGACATTCACAAGTGCTGAAAACAACTACAGGAAAGATAATTTCTAACAATAGCATTCACTTAATGGAGCTTTGGGTTCCTCAATGCCCCGAATTACACACTCGGCGTTCCTCTGATCATAGGAATAACTGCATTATCAAACTGAAGGATTCGAATTCCAGAATTTGTCTAAACTTCAAACATTCCAGGTAGTAATTTGAAAGAAATGAGTGTGTTCGACTTCTTCGCAAAAGCGATTATCCAATTCCGGGAAAAGCGAAATCAAAGCGATAAATCTAATCTAATCTCTAATAACTATCAACAACGAAGAAAAGAAAGAAAATAAAATAAAAATAAAAATAAAAGAAAAATGAGCCTTGTTCTGAACCTCTCTACGTGCATTAATGCGTAAGCTACTTTAATGTTTGGGTAGGCTACAGCGTATTTATAGGGTTCCTCAGTTGGGCCCTAATCCCAATGTCTTATTTTGTGGATTTCCAAGTAGCTGGCCCAAACTACCTTTCAAGTCGCGACCTCAGTTTCCTTGTCGTGACATCATCTATGTCGCGACATCGATCTCACGTCGCGACATCAACTTACTCTATGTAACCTTGAATTGGTCATTCATGATGTCGCGACATCAATATCTTGTCGCGACATCTTCTCACGTCTTTACAGGTTTCAATTGTTCTCTCCTGATGTCGCGACATCGATATCTTGTCGCGACCTCAGCTCAAGTCATCTGCAGTCTTCAACTGATTTCTTCGGATGTCGCGACATCAATCTCTTGTCGCGACATCATCTTGGGAGCGTAGGCTTCAAGCCCCGGTACGCTCATATTTGTCCGCGACATCAATATCTGTCACGACATCTCTTTGCTGGCTCTGCGGCTTTGATCACAGTCGTTCCTAATGTCCGACATCGATATCTTGTCGACCTCACTTTATGAAGCTTCCAGCCTTCAAGCGAGCGGAGTCTTGTGTCGACTTGATCTCATGTCGCGACACCGACTTATAACGCAATCTTCACTTGATGGCTTTTGATGCCATTGACTTCAGCCTCTGCCATTGCGAGTTCATTTCAACCGACTTTCATCTGATGGTTCCTGATGTCGCGACATCGATCTCTTGTCGCGACCTCAACTTAGTTCTCTGGAGCTTTCAACTGGTTGCTTTTGGTGTCGCGACAACAATCTCCTGTCGCGACACCTAGTCACGCCTTTTGCAGATTTCAACTGGTCTCTCCTGATGTCGCGACCTCGATCCGTGGCGACATCGAGAAATAAATCTCTTCTGGCGCTAACTAGTGCTCTGATGTAGCGACATCAATATCTTATCATACTTCACTTCGCTGACACTTGCAACTTTGAAGCTGTGGTTCGATGTCACGACTTCAATCTCTTGTGATCCTGTCGCGACACATCGATTTCCTTCAATTTCTGATATCGTGACCTTAAAATCATTTGTGCATACCCCCTTGCATCAATGAATCGGCCGATTGTTTCGTTTTACGCTGCGCCGTGATACGCACTTTTCCTCCACTTATTCTTTGCATTTTTCTCTTTGGCACTACGCTGCTTCCATTCTACGCTAGTAACAAATGGGTGAGTTTCTTCATATTTACGCAAAAGTAATTGTCCCTTTTATATGAAAGATTAGCGGAAAAATGGACTAGAAATAGATGACTTTTAAGCTCATCACTATGATAGCGAAAATTGATTTACTACCCCGCTGCCGAATTTTTCATTTGTGGTTGTGAGCCCTACTCCTATTTGCTACTTCCCATTTCTTCAATCCAGGCTTCAAAATTTGCACACAAACTGTAAAAATTAATCCAAGAAAAATTAATTAAAGTTGCAGAAAAGTAAAAATTAATCTAAAAACAAGAATTAACTAAAAATTATAGAAAATCTAAGAAGAAAAATTAATGAAATCAAAATAAAATACGATAAAATAAAACAAAACAAGAAAAATTAAAAAAAAAAAAAAGTGGGAGCTCGGAAATCGCTAGAGATTGGGTGCTCGTCGGCCCGACACCGAACCATCAACGTGCCATGCGATGTGTCTGGTTTGCCATCATTTTGATGTAGTGGCAAAGGCTTGTCACCGGTGGCCACTAATTTCTTGAATTTTGTAGAATGACGAGTGCAATTGATGTGGCCTTTCTAGTGGGTGCTCCAGGGGTTGGTTGTCTTTGCGAGGGAAGGCGAAATATCTGCTTGGTAGTGGGCTATTTTGGGGGTTGGAGTAGTGGACTTTTGAAATTTATTCCTGCTTCTTTTCCATTACTTTCCTCACTCAACAGGGGAAGGATTTCTTCTTCTTTTTTCCATGGCCCATATATTACACATAATTGTGGGGCATCCTGCAGTTCCTCAGGATCTTCTGCTGGTTCTTCCTTCAATCCCTCCACAGGCGAAGGCTGCGGTTGAGCTTAACTCATCTGAGAAATAGTGTCGAGTGGGCACTCTTCCTCCAGATTCTCCTCCTCTTGATGAACAAGCTGCTGGGCAGGCCTTGAAATGGAGTAATGCAAGTTATCAATTTTCCTATCCATTTCACTTTGAAACCCATCTAATGTTTGGTCCAGGGAGTTCTCCACAGTATGGATTTTTTGGCTCAATTAGGCATTGAATTTCTTTTGTTCTTCCACAGCATCACCCACTAGTTTGGTAAGGTCTAGAATTGCTTGCTCAGCGGGAGATTGGGTACGTGGTGGTTGAGGCGAGACAAGAGGCATCTTGTGGATGTGAAGAGGTGCATAAGTTGAGGGAACACTATAGACGGGTGCACTCATCCATTGGTCTCTACAGTCCCTCATAGACCTATTTGGGTTTGGATTTCTCCCCAAGGGTTGCTGATTTTGCCATGCTAGATTTCTATAGTCCCTCATTGTCATGTATGTTCTAGAGTTACTTTCCACTAAATATTCACTTTATTGTTCTCCCTCTTCCATTTGATCACAGTCAATTTCTCCACTTAACCTGTACTAAACTACTTGCCTTTAGAATTTTTAATCCACTCAAAATGGATTCCTGCAGCAACTTTTTTTTTTAAATGAAAAATAAATAAAATAAAAATTACAATGAAATATAAAAGAAATTCACCAATACTTGTGATGAGGATCACAAGTGTTCCACAGCTCGTCAAATGCACTTAGGCACCATCCCCGGCAACGGCGCCATTTGATTCGTGCCATGGTAGGGTGATCCGGAATCAACAAAATTTGTTTCCTATTTTCCTCCTCTTTGTCATTAGTCAAGCTAACTGCCCCGATATAGCGGTCTAAGGGTCGAACATAGGGATGGGTTTCTTAAGTAAAAATGATTTAAGTGAAGTCAAAATGGTGAATTTGGTTTGGATTTTTAAGGTTTGGGTAAAAGCAGGGGAGTTGATGATTTTCAAGTGAAAATAAAGCGCGAAATAAAATATAAAAATAACTCATCAAGGAAGCATTGGGCCACTTGGTTTAAGATCCTAGGTTAACCGAGAGGTCCCGGGTTCATTTCCTCGCGTTGGGGAGGATGACATATAGTCATCTCCCGAACCGGATCTTCATTTAGCTATACAACCTAACCCAAAATAATTATCCTTTTGAAAGTTGGTGTTTGCGATGGCGTTAGTCTTGACAATGAAGAACAATTTTCCACTATCACTTTACAATGATTAATGAGGGTAACTATTAATATCGGTGGATCACAGCGATAAGCATCACTTTGAACCTAAGATTACCAAATAAGGTCATTCAAGGTGAATCTAGGGGAGTTAAACCTAGAGTTCAAAGGAAACACAAACCTTGGAGTGCATACTGCGTGAAAAACAAGGAACCTTCGGTGGCCTCGAATCCACACTTGATAGCCTTTTCCTTCAAGGAGGAAGGGTTTTATCCGCTCATCCTCCAAGTTGTCATCCTTGGAGGGTGTTTGGAAACCAAGAAAATAGAAAAGAAAGGGAAAGAAAATGAAGCAGCGGGAAACGGGAGAGCTGAAAGCTTCTCCAAAAATTTATTATGAAGTGATTGATGTCCATTTGTTACAGACTGAGGCTTATATATGCTCAGAAAAAGGGAAATTACAAAACAATATGAAACAACAAAATTACAGTGAGGTAGAAAGGACAAAAACCAAAACGGAGTCGTTTAAACACAAAAACAGGAACAGACAATTTTCGCTATGCACAGTGATTTTCGCTATCATAGCGAAAATTCGCTATCATAGAGAAAAATACAGGCATAGAGAAAATTGAACTTTTCGCTATGCACGGTGCACTCGCTATGATATGAAATTTAAATATCATAGCGAAGTATATCAAATGCGGTACAGCTGCTTGTTCTGCTCTTTGTTCCATTGCTTCCCTACGGCTACTATTCCCCCTTTGCACTATTCCATTTCTTCTGGCTTTGATGTTCTTCATTCGAAACTGGCACGAAATTGATAGAAACCATATGAAATTGATGAAATCAGCAGACTTTGGATGTCCACCACCTGCCACACATGGTCAGATCAACCACGATAATTGGCTTCGATTCCTCTAGCTAAAACAACCTCCCAGTGCAATCGAAGTCAATAGGGACCGAACATATCAGTGGGTTAATTAACAATTAGTACACAAAAAGCGCTCAAAACCTATTAAAAATAGGGTTCAAAATAGCACTTTTTGGGCACTAATCAAGTTGCATTTGTTCAATTGCTTTGACTTGTATAAGGTCCATTTTGATCCCACTCTGGCTTACAAAAAACCCAAGGAAATTCCCAGAGCCGACCCCAAATGCACATTTGTCTGGATTCAACCGTAGGCGGTGCAAAATCATTAACTGAAACGTATCTCGTAGGTAAGCTATATGATCTTCCAAAGACTTCGACTTGACCAACATGTCATCTAGATATGCTTACATGGTTTTTCCCAACACGGGCTCAAAGATGCAGGACATCATGCTTTAGTAGGTGGCCCTAATATTTTTCAGGCCAAAAGGCATCACGTTATAGCAATACATCTCGGTTGGCGTTATGAATGTTGTGTCAATAGAATCACGGGGATGCATAGGGACCTGGTTATAGCAAGAGTACGGGCCAAGGAACAAAATGAACTAATGATCAGTCATGGCATCCATTATCTAGTCGATACGGGGAGAGGAATGTATCCTTCGAGTAAGCATCATTGAGGTTAGTATAATCGACGCACGCTTGCCACTTACCATTCTTCTTTGGGACTACCACAACGTTGGATAGCCACTCAAGGTACTGAATCTCTCTGATAAAACCGACGGTGAAAAGTTTATCCACTTCCTATTTTATGACCTCTTGGAGTGCTGGGTGGAACTGGCACAAATTCTGGCATATTAGTCTGTACTCCTTTCAAAGGATCAGATAATGTTGAGTCATTGTAGGAAAAACGTCGGGCATGGCAGCATAGGACCATGCAAAAATGCAAAGAACTCTTGCAAAAGTGATAAGAAGGGGTTAACCTCCTCCTGTGAAAGAGCTTTTCCCAAGCTAACCTAATCAGGCCTGTCTAGACCGAATAGAGGATGCAGCTATAGAGGCTCCACTACCTTAGGGCCATCATGCTCGATGAGATAGGCCTCGAGCTATCATTTCTATTTCTTAAACGTTTCATCCTTCTATTATTTGACCTCATAGCAAGTCTTTGCTGCCTGCTGGTCTCCTCTTATGTCGATCTAGCCTTGCGAAGTCAAAACTCTCAGCATCTTGTGATACGAGGACGGTAATGCCTTCATCGCATGAATCCTGGTGCATCCTAAAATGTCGTTGAAGGATGAAGGCTTGTCGATTACCATGAGAGGGACCAAAGCAGTAACGAGCCCAGCCAAAATCGGCAGCATTATTTCTCCCAGTGAGTTGGTCTATGCGTCGTTAAAAATGACCTGTACTCTTCCAGGATTATAGAGATTATCAAGTTTATAGCCTAGGTAGAGCAAAGCTGATAGCTAGAGCAAGTCAGCGCCATTTTCGATGTCGACCAAAATCCGCTTCATCAGATGTCGAGTGACTTCAAGGCTTAGAACCAATGTGTCATGGTGAGGCATGGATAGATGTCTGAGGGGAGATTCAAAGAAGGTGATGACCCCCTCAATGGGTCGGATGCCCCTTAGGGCAAAACTGTAATTAACCCTGGCCACAAAAATACATGTGTGTGACTGGCCTCGAGCCTTAGGCACTGCTGGGGCAGCGAGTGTTGTATCTATCACCGGGCATGCGCTTGTTGGCGATGGGGCCTATGAATTGTTTGGGGCCAGTTGATGAGCATCCTAAATACTCATTTTATCCCTATATTTTACTTAGATTTTTAGTATTTTTATGTTAAATAAGTGTCATAATGCTTTAAATGTTCATCTTTATAATTAGATCAACCATTTGGTGAAATTGTACGAAAAAAGAGCTAAAAATAAGGAAAACACAGCAATTTCCCATACAGCATAGCAGCTCCACTAGTTCGTCGCGGCGAGCACTAGCCTTGTCGTGACAAATTTTTTCATCGTGACGAAGCTCCCTTCATCCGCGACGAACTACAGATTAGCCGAGCGGACGGGTTCGTCGAGGCAGAAGATTTGTGACTTCTATGTGATCATGAACAGTTGTTCCATTTTCTTGGCGCTATTTTCCGAGACGCGGCATTTAGAAGAACATGCTAAGGTTTTTTGGGAGTTCAGACTTGAGGGGAGCAGTGTTACGCCCCAGAATGGGTAAGCATGGATGGTTCAAGTACCCATAGGGTCGAGGGTGACCCGGGAAATCGTCCTGATAGTCTTGCTAGTGTGGTAGGTGGACAAGCATCTCATGCTCCACCAACGAATGAACTTGAACAAGTGGTAGGGGGTACTATGGGTATCCTCCAACAGTTAGCTCATGCCTTGCAAAGAGCCAAGCAACCAGCTGCAATTGCTTAGCGATCAACCATTGAAAGAATGGCAAGGTACCAACCGGTAGACTTTATGGGAAAGAAGGATGATGAGCCTGCTATGGCAGAAAATTGGCTCAAGAGAACCGAGTGAATGCTTGTGAAAATGCATTGCAAAGCTGAAGAGAAGTTGGAATGTGAGACCTCATTACTACAGGATGAGGCTTATCAGTGGTGGGTTTCCATGACCAGGACCGCACCACCAGAGAGAGTTTCATGGAGGTTCTTCTTGGATGAGTTCAAGAAGCATTATGTGGGCAACATCTATTTAAACAATATGCGGCGAGAGTTTCATGATTTGAAACAAAGGAAATCAAGTGTAACCGAATATCTAAAAGAATTTACACAGTTGAGCAAGTATGCTCTCGAGATGCTAGTGAGCGAAGAAGAGAAGTGTCGTAAGTTTGAAGACGGCCTAAGTGACCACATTCGGGCCCATGTCATAGAATTTTGCCATGATGATTTCTCCAAAATCACAACATGTGCTCTAAATGTGGAACGAGTAAAGAAAGAGGAAAATGAAAGAAAGGATAGAAGACAGGGAAACAAAAATCCCGATCAGTCAAGTGCTCATCAATAGAAAAGTAAGAGATTCAAGGGACCACGGGTCCCGAGGGCGGCTATAGGTCGGGCCACTTGGAGTAAGAGACTATTCTACCGGCCGGTGTCGGTTGCAAGTGCACAAGGAGGTGCCTCTAGAGGGCCAGGCGTTCCTCGTTGTTCCCATTGTGGAAGAAAGCACAAGGGAGATTGTTGGAGAGTGACTGGTGCTTGCTTGGATTATGGATCCATGGAGCACAAAATACGAGAGTGTACTAGGGAACGTCCCTTCACAGCACCCCAAACTGGGGGCAATGTTTCATCAATTCAGAAAGGCAGCCAAAGTGTTGCATCACCGAGTGTTTCGAGACAAGGGACACAGACTTTGGCTAGGCAGGATGGTCGTGCCCCAGCTAGAGCATATGAAATGAAAGCAGTGGAAGATACCGACGCCCCGGATGTGATAGTCGGTAATTTTACTATCTTTGATACTATTATGCATGCATTGATAGACCCAGGGTCAACCCATTCATATATGTGTACCTACATACCCAACTTGGGTAATTTACCGAGGAGAGAAACCGAGTATGACATCTTGGTGACGAACCCGCTCGGGCATAGTGTTATTGTGAACGAAGTGTATAGAGATTATCCCATTAAAATACGAGTGTGAATTTTTGGGAGATTTGATTGAGTTATCCTTCAGGGAGTTGATGTGATATTGGGGATGGACTGGTTATCCCGACACCAAGCGATAGTCGATTGTAGAATGAAAAGAGTGACCTTAAGGACACCGAATGACGATGAGGTTATTTTCATCGGCGAGAGGTCGAATCACCTCTTTAATGTGATATCCGCAGTAGTTGCGAGAAAAATGGTGCGAAAAGGGTGTGAAGCCTGCTTGGCTTATGTGATTGATATGGTAAAGGCAAGGCCTAGTGTATCCGATATCCTTACCGTTAGTGACTTCTCGGACGTGTTTCCGGAAGAGTTGTCAGGATTGCCTCCACAGAGGGAGATTGAGTTTGCTATCGACGTTGTACTAGGTGCCACACCTGCATCCATTACACCGAATAGAATGGCTCCACTATAGCTAAAGAAGTTGAAATTACAGTTGCAAGAACTGCTAGAAAAAGGGTTTATTCGACCAAGTGTATCACCATGGGGATCTCCTATGCTTTTTGTTAAGAAGAAAGATGGTACACTTAGGCTATGTATAGATTATAGACAACTTAACAAGTTGACCGTAAAGAATAAGTATCTGTTACCCAGGATTGATGATTTATTCGACCAACTGAAAGGTGCAAGTATCTTTTCGAAGATAGATTTGCGATCTGGGTATCATCAGTTGAGAATTAAAGAAGTGGATGTGCATAAAACAGCGTTTAGAACGCGATATGGACATTATGAGTTCCTTGTAATGCCGTTTGGTTTGACAAATGCTCCAGCGGCTTTCATGGATCTAATGAATCGTGTTTTCCGATCGTATGTGGATCAGTTTGTCATAGTGTTCATAAACGACATTCTTGTGTATTCAAAAGATCGGGAAAATCATGACACACACCTTCGGGTAGTGTCAGAGACTTTGAGAAAAGAGCAGTTGTATACGAAATTGAGCAAGTGTGAGTTTTGGCTGAATGAAGTGTCCTTTCTTGGGCACATTGTATCGAAAGAAAGGAATCAGTGGATCGAAGAAAATAGAAGTGGTTGTGAATGGAAGCCACCAAGAAATGTTCTGAGAAGTACGTGGTTTCTGGGATTTGAGGTTACTACGAAGGTCGTTAAAGAAGGGGTTTTCTATGGCTGGCCCGATAATGATTACTCGAGAAAAATGTAAAGTATGAATGGGTGAAAAATGTCAAAGAAGTTTTGAACTGACTAAAAGCATTCTTACTTAGGAGCTCAGGTGCCCCCTTTCTGACCAACTGCGGTAAAGAATATGTGATCTTTAGTGATGCTTCATTAAATAGACTTGGATGTGTCCTCATGCAAGAGGGTAGAGTGGTAGTCTATGCTTCAAGACAATTGAAGCCACATGAAAAGAACTACCCAGTAGCATGATTTTAGGGTGGTCTAGTGTATTTGCGTTGGAAATTTGGAGACATTATTTGTATGGAGAAAAGTGTTTCATTTACACCGATCATAAGAGTCTTAAGTCTGCCCTCACAGCAGGAAGCAACTTGAGACAACGAAGATGGATGGAATTGATAAAAGATTATGACTGCGTGATTGATTATCACCGGAAAGGCAGCGTAGTGGCCAGGCACTTTAGTGAAAGACGGTACAAATGATTCGACGTTGAATGCCCATTTTTTCATTATCGAGACGATGGTACGGTGAGTGGCGGGGTGATAAGCGGGGCGAATTTGTCGAATAGAGTGCTAGAGGCACAAAAGAAAGATGAAAAAATTTCTTCCATAATAAAACAGATTGGAGATGGCAAGGAAACTGAGTTTGAAGTAAAGGAAGATAGATCTTTGTATTATAAGGACAGGGTATGTGTACCCAATGATTGTGAATTAAAGAAAGTCATCCTTGACGAGGCACATAATGGATCTTTTGCTATCCATCCCGGTAACACAAAGATGTATCAAGATTTGAAAATGTCATTTTGGTGGTCCGGAATGAAAAGAAATGTAGTAGGTTGGCTTGACTGGAGATCTGTTTGGTGTGTCAAAAAAGTAAAGGCGGGCATAAGTTCCTTCGGGATTATTGAAGCCTATCGGGGGGAATACGGTGGAAATGGGACCGAATAACCATGGATTTTGTGGTTGGGTTACCATTGACGAGGGAAAACATGACTTTCGGTTTGGGTGTAGTGGACCGTTGGCTAAGTTAGCTCACTTCCTACCAGTGAGAACCGACTATTCGCTTGACAAGCTAGCAGAGCTGTATATCAAGGAAATAGTTCGATTATACAAGATTCCTGTATCCATTATTTCGGACCGAGATCTGAGGTTTACTTCGAGATTTTAGGGAAAATTGCAAGAGGCCTTGGGCACTCGACTAAATTTTAGTACAGCGTTCCACCCGCAGACGGATGGACAATCAAAGAGAGTGATCTAGATTCTGGAAGATATGTTAAGGAGTTGTGCGATCGACTGTGAGGGTAGTTGGGATCGACACATTCCTTTAGTTGAATTTGTGTAGAAAAATAGTTTCCAATTAAGTATTGGAATGGCGCCTTACGAGACTCTATATGGAAGAAAATGTAGAACACCGTTGTGTTGGACGGAATTGAGTGAAGGAAAAGTGATTGGCCTCGATTTGATACAAGAGACTGAAGAAAAAGTTAAAATGATTAGAGATAGATTGAAAGTGGCCACCGACAAACAGAATTCATATGCCGACATGAAGAGAAAAGATATTCGATATGAGATCGGTGAAAAAATGTTTTTGAAAGTGTCGCCTTGGAAGAAGGTGATGAAATTCGGGAAAAAGGGCAAGTTGAGCCCTAGATTCATTGGCCCATATAAGGTGATCGAAAAGTAGGTTATTTGCCGTTTGGCATTACGTTCGAATTAGAAAGATTCATAACTCCATGTGTGTCCATGCTACGAATTACCGGTCGGACGCATCACATGTAGTCTCTTCGGGAGACAATTGAGCTTAGACCCGGATTTGACATGAAGAGAGCCGGTGGGTATTTTGGCTCGTGAAGTGAAAGAATTGCTGAACAAGAGGAATTACGCTGGTCAAGTGTTGTGGAGAAACCACAAAACCGAAGAAACCACTTGGGAAAGTGAAGAAACAATCGGCCGTATCATGATTGTTTAACTAAGAGCGAGGACGAAATTTTCTTAAGTGGGGAGAGTTGTAATGCCCCAAAAATACCCAGAGCATATAATAAAAATTATTATATATTGGGTATAAATTTAACCATCTTGGGTATTTAAGGAATTGTTAAATAAATGAATTATATGGCTAAAAGCCAAGGAAAATATTATATGCTAAATGAAAATTGAGTTGAACGAAATTTACCCCGAGAGTGAAAAAAATGGAAGAATTAGATTTATTGAGTGGCCAAACAAGGCCTTATATAGAATAAGTGGCTTAAGACCAAAAAGGGAGAAAATGAGAAATGATAATAAGTGTGTGAACCAAATAAGGCCTTACACTTAAATGAGATAAAAGACCAAAAGTGGTCTTTGGATGCTCATTAGAGCACATCATGTTTTTGAGGAAGGAAGGAAGGAGAGAAAAGGGAAAAGCTAGGGTTTTGCAAGAGATCAATTTTTGGGTGGCTTTGCTCTCCACTTTTTTCTTCTAAGAGATCAAACAACCTCTGAGAGAATGATTTGAAGAGATGAGTAAGAAAAAAATGAAATCTAACTTCCTCTTTTATGATCTTGATTTTGGGGGGAAAGCCTAACTTAAGAAAAGGGTTCTCATTGATTCTAAACCAACTTTGGAGTTGTTTTAGGTGGATTCCATGGTGGATTTTTGATATGGGATGAATTGGAGAAGGTTTGTGGAAGAACAATGGGTGAAAATGCCAAAATCCCGCATTTTCTAGGAAAAACCCGTGAATGGTAATGCGGTACCAAAGAGTGGTACCGGTACCATGATGCGTCAGAAAAGTAGTACGGTACCACTCAAGCGTACCGGTACCAGCGGTGAAAGTGGTACCGACCTGCGCTTCCAGCAACCTTGTTTGTGTGCATATTTTTACCTTGTTAAGTCACGTATTCGAGTATCTGGTGTTAGGGACCCTAAGAAATGATTAATGGGGGTTCAAATAAGGATAGAACTAAGTGAAAAACGTATCGTACCTCATCGCCTCGACGAGTTCATCATTGGGCAGACTTAATGTCTTAACCCAAAACCACTAATAAAGATAAATTGTCATTCTCTAAAAATATGATAATTGTTTATCCACTAAGAGTGGCGTGATTGTTATTGACTAGGACGGAAGTGATGATCGTTTCTTCAACCTAGGACCGAGATCAGGAGAAGGAAACTAGATCCGATGTTCTTCGCTCGTTTCACTCTCTATTCTTATTTCAAGTATTTTGGTAGTTTACCAAGTAAATATGAAAATGAGTACATGAATGAGTATATGAAATGAGTATATGAAATGAGTACATAGATTGAATATATCTTTGAAAAGATAATACGAAAGTGAATATGGAATTGAAATGTGATATTTGAAAATCGAATGAATGTGAATGATAAATCGAATTGTAAACGAATCGGTCAATTTCTGACATCTTGAATTGAATCGATATACCGAATGAACCACCTGACAGGATGCACCAATCGGCATCCGTCATGATGGCGTATGGCATTGAAGAAATGTCCCACTTGGCGGGATGCACCAATCAGCATCCATCATGATGGCGTATGGCATTTAAGTGATAGCACATGTCGGGGTGCACCAAACGGCATCCCTCATGATTGGAGACCGAATTGTTAAAATGTGTAGACACATTACTGAATGATAATATGACGGATTCATCAAACGAATCGAAATGTGATTTGAATAGTCGTTTAAATAACCAACATTGACGAAAGTGTAAATGGGGTTTTATGTATATGCTTAAATCTCATAAATTGAATTTGTGAATTGAATTATTGCATTGAAAATGCATGTTGTGATATGATAAATGATTTTGGTGAATGAAAGCATAATAAAATGAATAGCATGAGTATATGTTGATATAATAGGCATGGTTTGATGTTAAATGGACAGTCAAGTTAAATTGAATATTTAAATAGAATCAGATATGAACCACTAAACATGAAAATGCTTTACGATAGTTTTATCTATGCGCAGTATCGAGGCAAAGAGGCATGGCCAAGATCAAGAAGCGTGAGAGTCGCAAGAGAGTACGCATGATAAGTATATAAATTTCGTCATTTGCATATCATTTCTTTGAACAAGTGGTATTTTGTAAACAAAAGGGTTAAACTCGAACTCGATTTTTGTATATCACTCGAAAAGGCATGAATGCCTTCTTTGTAAATGTATTTTGTTAAATGCTTATGGGCCTACCAAATTGCATTGAATTTGTAAATGATTATGGGCTTGCCCAAAACTGAAACCGTTTTCACAAAGAAATGACATAATAAAATGTTTTGATAAGATAAATGAAAACATCGGAGTAAACCGGGCTCCGGTTTGGATCCGCCATTCGGGTCACGACATTTTTGAAAAAGAAAATTTTATAACACGTAAAAAGAAATAAACCAAACGTCCCCGGGTTTAAGTTCGGACTCGCCGATCGGGTCGGACTGGGCTCGGGAGTCACTACAAGCAGACCCTCTTTAGGGTTCTAACGAGGGTGGAAACACCATAGGGTTTTGCTCTTGGAATAGGAAGAGACTTGAGGAAGAAGAAGACAATTTAAGAGAAGAGAGGAAGCTTCAATGCCAAATCTGTTTTATCTCTTCCCTTTTCTGTTTTTCTATCTTTTGATAGTTGTAACTTCTTTTCTACTCATGTTCTAGTTTGTTTTCTTAAGGATATGATAAAATAAAGACTCGAGATGTATGAATTCTCGTAGTTTTTATTAATAAATATTTTATTTCATATTTATGTCGAGTATTTCATTTAGTCTTAATGCTTGTGGATATTTAGCCAATATTCGCATGATTAGTGGTTTGATTCAAGATCAAAGAAGTGAGAATAAAAATTAGACCATGGGTGATTTACCATCTAATTATCATGAGATAGAGATATAAATGAGATTAGGTGTGGTATTAGGTTTCTCGGGTTTTTAATCATCTTTTAGAAATCTAGGGTTTAGCAGAGATGCAAAATACATGATCCTAAGGGTAGTGTGCGGATGCTCGAGAGAGATTCACATATACAGGTGTGAAATCGCCATCTTCATAATGAAATAAACATTGATTAATTGGGTTAGGAGGTTTATACATAATTTTTTAGGTGAAATCTATTCCCTAAGGCTTTTAAGTCTTCTTGGGTTATTCTTTGCATGCCTAGATTAGTGTAATTTGAATCCTTAATATATTCTCCACCATCCAAATAAAGCCTAGGCTAGATTAGAGTTGGTACTTGGTAACCCATTCTCCGTGGGAACGATACTCACTTATCATTATATTACTTGAGGCATACACATTTTACATAGAACAAATCTACCTATCACTATTTCTTCTATGTACTTTTGGAGATTTCCCCTTTTGACCAAGTAGTCTAGCATCCTTCGAAGTCTATACCAGTCGTTGGTCCAATGCCCAACGCCCTTGTGGAATTTTCAAAATTGAGAATTCTCTCTCCCCTTCGAACCGCCCCTTTAGGGCATAGAACACTCAAAACCTTAAAGGGACTTAATTCGAAGTCTATAGCAGTCGTTGGTCCATTGCCCAATGCCCCTGTGGAATTTTCAAAATTGAGAATTGTCTCTCCCCTTCGAACCGCCCCTTTAGGGCATAGAACACTCAAAACCTTAAAGGGACTTAAAGATCGGAAGGAGCTGAGACGGCAGGACCATGAACCTTGTATGGCCTGTGTTCTCTCTGGTTTGATGCTCTGTAACTCAGTCACTCGGGCGATCAATCTCATTGTGATGGCCATTGCATCTTGTCCTAATCATCCCGACCCCGCTTGCCCTTCTCCCTCCGTATTGTTGGGAATTAGATGTATTGACGACCATCCATTTGGTCGAGGCAACAATGTCATCCTTGAGCATGGCGTACTGGTTTCCCCTTTAGAATAACTCGTCAATTGTCATTAGGGGATGCAATGACAGAGAATCAAAAAACTGGGTGTTCGGGCGAATAGTTTTCTTTACTACCTATAGGACCGTGTTTGGCTCACGGCTTCGATTTGGAGGATCGCGGCCTCGAAACACTACATAAAGTCCTTAATGGACTCGAATCTCCCCATTTGAACATTGAAAAGGCTGGTAACGCTCTCCTTTCTTCTGACCGAGCACATATACTACATGACTCACTTCTTAGCCAAGCACGTGAAAGAGTTGATCGTATTAGGAGCTAGGCGGTGGAACCAGGACAAGGTAGGGCTAGCCAAGTTGGTCAAGAAGATCTTACACAGTAGAACATCATTCCCTATTTGCAATGTCATTATCTGTCGGTAATGCATTAGGTGGTCAAAAGGAACTTGAAAACCATTGTAATTTGGAAATTTTGATAGCCGGCATGGCGGTATCTTAGTTCAGGATAGCATAGACAAACGGGGACAATGACATGTCGTCCATTGCGTACAATGCAGGATCCATAGTTCTCTAAGGGAAGGGAGTTCTATTTGTCCAGGGGTGATTGACTTGGGTATGATCTCGGGTATGGGGCAAAGATAAGTTGTCGGTGGATCAAGACTCGTGGTGTCATTGCGCCATTGTTTGGTGTCAACGAAAAAGCACAATGTCATGTCCAAAGTGGTATTTTCTTCTTGTAAGGCAAAGTTACTACCGTTGAGGGCCAACTGCTGCTAGTGTGACTCTTATTAATCTTTCAAAATTTGTTCCAATGATAGCAATAGCTGCTCAAGCGTAGACTCGGAACATGATGGGGGAATTTCTCCCATTGAAAAGGTTGGAAGTGAGCCTCGTGTCTTTTTTTTAGCAGGTTAGAGAAGTGTGGGATTTTCGTCCTACGTACGCTCCAATGGAGCGAGTCAAGTTTCCTTCCACAATAGTTTATTAATTCTTCTTGAATGAGTATTGATACTAAATAACACTCCCCTCTCTCGTATATCCTTATACATTATATACTGATTACAGGTTATATAGTGGACAGTTATAAGGTGGGTTATTATGAGCAATCCTCAATGTCCTTATGTTATACATTAATTCACACACTAACCGCTAGACATTAATTGTGGTGTAATGGCTATCGAGATGGATAGAAACACATGTCTCGCCTACTTATCTTTGATGCCCGGTGGCGACTTTATTTTACGTGAAAGACCCAATCCTATTGCACTGATGACAAGGCTCAAAAGTGCAATTTCAACCCTATATTATAGGTTTTGAGTGCTTTTTGATCATTAATCATGTCATTTATACCAATTGAAGTGTTCAAGTCATCTTAGTAACACTTATGCCATTTAGAGGGTGTTTTTGGTTGTTTTGTAGGTGTTTGCACTTTTAGAATTCAATCTCAATACAAAGGATGAATCATGAAGTCGAATTAAGTCTCACCATCAACCAAATTTCTAGAATCAATGAGAAAACCAAGGCAAAGTGAAGAAAATTTGATGCAGTTGAAGGCAGGAAGAAAATGGAAGAGAAGCAAATAGAATAAAGGGCAATGGAACAAGAGTCACAGGATCTCGTGCATTTCGCTAGTTAATAAATCTGCAACTCCTAAATAAATCGATGCCTCGGCCATGCTTTGTAATTAATGCAAACCTCAAACTTGGTGAATTACATCCTTGTCCTATAACTTAGCCTAGCTTTGTTAGGCTTTTGGTATTTTTCATACCTTGAGGAGGCCTATAAAGCCCTCTTGTTTTGTAAACTTGTAACAATTTCAAGCATCATTAGGGAGAATAATAGTTGTAAGTTTTTACTTTTGTAAATAAATTGTTTTATTTTTTAAGTTTTGCTTTTTATTTTCTCTCTCTTTCTCTCTCTCTCTTTCTCTTTTCTCTCTCTTCTTTCTTTCATCTCTCTCCCTACCGCCAAACACACCTCTGAGGATGACAACTCACAGATGTTTGGCAGCCTCCTTCCTTAAGCATGAAGCTAGCTCGGGCAAAGGGGGCTTAAGCATGTTGTCCTCATGTACTAAAGCCACGGTAGTGTAATTATGGCCCTTATCTTCAAAACTCATTGCATAACATGGGATGTTATTGTCTCTGGGCTAAATACTCTCCATGCTTTAGATCCAAAGGCTTAGCTTAATGCAGGTACCGCGCCTCTTGTATTTTTGTCCTTACTCGTCGAGAGCATTTACATGTTAGGTTCTTCAAATTAGGCTAAATAACATTGACTTTTATTGTTTTGGCCAATACTCTCCATGCTTCAGATTCAGTGCTCGGGTGAGAGATGCACTGTGATTCTTTAGATGGTCTTTACTTGCCTTAAAAAATGATAATGGAATGTTAGGGTTTTAAACAAAAGGCCATAATCGTATCCCGTGTTGACTCAAATAGAGGATAAAACCTGAGGACATGTGTTTGCCCCATTGCCAAGTTAGTGACCTAATTCTTCAAAGTGAATTTCTTCACTTTAAATTTCAGTTTTTACCATTTCCAGTATTTAAATTCCAGTTTTTACCATTTCCAGTATTTAAATTTCAGTTTTTACCATTTCCAAAGATTTACAATTTCACTACCATTTCCATTTTGTACTTCATGAACCATTTACGCTTCTCGTCTGTACCATCCACTTAACTTTCGCTTTTGATAAATACATTAAGCTTTCTCAAACCACTTCCCCTGCTTTTAAACCAAAACCCAAAATCAAAATTTAATCTCACCGCTTTTTGATTTCACTCAAATCATTCTCAGACAAGAAAACCCATCCCCAGTTCGAATTTAGACCGCTTATGCCGCAGTGAGCTTGACTACCAAGTAAGAGAGGGAGGAACCACGATACAAATTTTGTTGATTCCGTCACCCTTACCGTGGCACGAATCAAATGGCGTCATTGCCGGGATGGGTGCCTCAGTGCGTGAGAAGTTGCGGGAACACTTGTGATTCTCATCACAAGTTTTGGTGAATTTCTTTTATATTTCATCGCTCCCTTTTATTTTATTTTCATTCATAAAAAAAAAAAAAAAAAAAAAAAAAATGAAGCTGCGTGGAGTTCATTTACCGCGTTGGCTTGAATCCAGAATCAATCCCTCGCAAGACTGCTTTTGGTGTTGTCTTCGTGGTGCCCTATTTCAGTCGCGGATCGCTTCGTGTTGTTGGTGTCCGCTCGCTTGTTACAGAATCCATTTTCGATTGAAAATTTTAAGGCAAGCAACTTAGGGTTCTGGTGGGAAAATTGATTGAGAGAAAATGGAACACCCATATGAAGAGTAATACAATGAGGGTAACTCAGAGCTTACATGACAATGAGGGACTATAGGAACCTTCCATACCAAGCAAGTAACCAATCGTAGGGAGAAATCCAAACCCACCTAGGTCCATGAGGGAATATAGAGACCAATGGATGAGTGCACTGCCTATCATGTTCCTCAACTTATCCACTCTCCACTATATGATTATCCCGAACTCCATTTTATGCCTCAACTCCCTCGCTACTCGCCTTCACCTCATACCACCACGGTACCAATCTCCCTAGTTGAGCAAGCAATTTAGACCTACCAAACCGGTGGGTGATGCTGTAGAAACAAAGGAATCAATGCCCAATTGGAGTATAAAAATCCATATCGAAGAGAATTCTCGACCAAAGATTAGATGGCCGAAGATGACTTTGAGCATAAATGGATAACCTGCAAGATTCCATTGAAGACCTAATTGATCAGCAACAATGTCCACCAGAGGAGGATTGTCAAAGTGACATAATGGCAGAGAAGCAAAGGGTAGTGACTGTCCAGGCCAATAAAGAAACTGAGACAATTGAGAGCTCCTTGAACAAGGAATCGACGTGGTTCCAAAATGGTCTTGAGCAAAATCGACATCTTCATAGAATCCATCTTAAAGCTAGCCCAAAAGCTTGATCAAGTAGAGGAGAATCTGGAGGAAGAGTGCTTGACTGAAACAATTTTGGTTGAGCAGGCTCCACTACAAACCCTCGTGTGGAGGAATTGAAAAAGCGAACCAAGAGGAAGCTCCCGATGAACTCGCAGATACCCTGTAATCAGTGATACTTTTTTGGCCTGGAAAAAGAAGACCACTCAGTGCCTTGATAAGTGAGGAGGGAGAGTCAAGAGGAAGAGTGCCTAAATGGCACCATAGTGGAGGTCGTGTCTACAAAGAGCCCACACCAAGGCCCGGTAGAAAAATTAACTCAGAAATTGGTGTCATTGCCCCCGCTTATGGGATGCGAGGCGAATCCCCCGTTGTCGATCAGAGCAAGGAAGAAAACAAAGAGAACATTTTCCCCCCGCCCCTACTCGATTCAGGCCATACCGTTTATTACTCCGCACCACAATCCCAACCCAAAACACTCCATCGCCAATGCTCAGCCACCTTATAACCCACTCCGCTCCGTGTACATATCAGCCGCTCGCAAATCCAAAACCGGGGCCAAGACTTCGTCCCAAAGGCAGTCCAACCCCACCGTCACCATGCAAAACATTAGAAGACTATGGCCTTCAGACATACCTTGCCACTACATCAAAGAAGATGGCAAATGCCCATCGCATGGCATAGTGGTTGGTTCGGTGCCTGCCTGATTCGGGAGCATCCGAACCCTGCAGATTGGAAGCCCACTAGTTCCTATGTTCTCCAAAGGTGCCTAAGTAGTGATATGGGGGAGCACAATTTCCACTTTTGTTTTAATTTTTCTCGTCTTATATTATATTATCATAGTTTATTTTGATTTTGTTAATTTTCTTATAAATTTTTTGATTTTTAGTTAATTTGTGTTTTTAGATTAATTTTTACTCTTCTGTAAATTTTCTTGCATTAATTTTAGTAGTTTTTTTTTGCAAATTTTGGAGCATGAATTGAAAATCAGGAGGAACAAAGCAAATGTGCATTTTCGCACCTGTTTCGCAACTACTCGCAATCCTAGCGATTTCGCAAATCAGCCAGAAACAGCTTCGTAATTCAAGAAATATTTAAATTCGCTAGCCAACCCGCACCGCTCATTAGGCTTAAAAATATGGAAATTGCCACCTAAAATTCGCCAGCTTAGCGAATTTCTACAATAGCTAAATTTCAACATTGCTAATTTCGCTTAAAGCCTTACACTTCGCTGCCATTGCCAAATTCGCTAATTAGCGAAATTCATGCCTGTAGCGAAAATCCTAGCGAAATTCATGCCTGTAGCAAAAATCCTAGCGAAATTCGCAAAGAGTTGGCAACCATTTCACTATTAGATAGCCAATTTCGCAAGTATTGCGATTTCGCTTAGCGAAATTTCGCAAGCTAGCGGGCCTTACTTGCTAGCGAAATTTTTCGCCAAGCCCCACTGCTTTGCCCTCCGATTTTGTTTTGCATAACTTTTTCATCCGAACTCCGCTTAAGCGTTCTTGGTACCGTTGCTGAAATCTTAGAGTGTAGAATTCAAATATGGCCAGAAAGAACATTTTTTGAGATTATTATGAAAGGTAATTTTAAAATGGTCCAACTGGTCACTTTTTTTCTCTCTTTTCTTCTCCTAACTTGTTTATTTGAAGCTCGAACGGAGTGCATAAGATGTCGATGGAAAGCTTGTGAGGTCTCCTATCCAGAAATGATCACATCTTATCATGGAGGTAACACTTCCTTATCTAATTTTCCATTCCGAACCCCATTTCGGACACCGAGATGCTTGGGTTGGGGGGGGAGAATTAGTAAAGGAAGTGGATTTTATATTTATGTTTTTTTTTATAAGCAAGACCATTTTGTTATGTTTAGTGGCTTGCTGGGTCCCCTTCTATAAAGTCGTTATACTTTCCAAATTCTTACTTTTTCAAAATTCAAATCTGCTTTTTGCAACAAAACTTTTTTGTATTTCGCTTAACCCGTGGTTTGAAAAATTGAAGTTTGTCCACCCTATTGATGTTAGATTGGTTCCATGCTTAGTTGAGTGAATGATTAGTTGGAATTCTTATTGATTTCGACCTTTTCTTCCACCTTTAGCTAACCACACACAAAGCACATTAGATTTCAAGGCAAATGATAGGGCTGAACCGTGCAATCCCCTCCTTTATTTCGCATAACCTACCCTAGCTCTACCGACCGCCTTTAATAGGTTAAGGACCCCCGTGAAAAAAAAAAAAAAAAAAAAAAAGAAATGAAAAAGAAAAAAGAAAAAGAATAAAATTGCAACGCTTTTGCCTTGAAACTCCGAGCACGGTCCAGGGGTATATGGCGAAAGCCTTTAAAGCCCTAAGTGTCTCTAAACCTTCATCGGTTTGAGTCAATTTGCGGTTCGCCACGGGTGGATAGGTGGAGTTTAGCAAGTCGTAGTGCCGGAGTCTCAAATCATTCAAGTCCTGGGTGAAACCTGAAGAGTTAGTGGCCGAAAAGATCCTCGCGACTTGGTGCCCTAAGCTCGACCGTCGAGTTACCTGTAGATCCCCTCAAGCACGTGACTTTCGTGAGGTCGATTCCTGTAAAGACGCACCCCACAATTTGAAAAGAATTGTAATGTTAGGTCCTACCCATTTAGGTTATTAGCATTCTAGGTCGTGGTAGTAGCCAGTTGTGAGAGTGCAAATTTGATGTAGCTTTATTGTTGGGAGCTAATCAAATAAACACTTAGATTTTGTGGTTTCGTTGATTCATCGAGATGGAGACTTTGATACTCAATTTTGTATGGCATTCATTCTCTCATGATAGTTATTGAGCACATTGATGATTCTTACTTAGGTTAGGCATTACTTCACCACCTTTTGAATCACAACCTTTGAAAATCACCATATGCATCTCATTTTTTTATTTTGCATTAAGTAAGGACTACAACGCTTTGTTAGGGTGTGATTAGTGCTCAAAAGTACTCAACCCTATATTAGATAGGGTTTTGAGTGCTTTTTGATCATTAATCATGCCATTTATACCACCATGTTCAAGTCATCTTAGTAACACTTATGCCATTTAGAGGGTGTTTTTTTGCTGTTTCAGAGTGTTTCAGGCACTTTTAGAATTCAATCTCAATACAAAGGATGAATCATGAAGTTGGAATTCAAGTCTCACCATCAACCAGCCCTAGAATCAATGAGAGAAAACCAAGGCAAGAAGAAAATTTGATGCGCTGAAGGCAAGGTGAAGAAATGAAGAGAAGCAAAGAGGAACAGCTGGCAATGGGAACAAGAGTCAGATCTCGTGCATTTCGCTAGTTAGCGAAATCGCAAATTCCTAGCTAAATCGATGCCCGTCATGCTTTGTAATTAATGCAAACCGCCTTCAAATTCTGGTGAATTACATCCTTGTCCTATAACTTAGCCCACGAGTTAGGCTTTTTGGTATTTTCATACCTTGAGGAGGCCTATAAAGCCCCTCTTGTTTGTAAACCTAGGCAACAATTTCAAGCATCATTGGGAGAATAATACTTGTAAGTTTTTACTTTTGTAAATAAACTGTTTTATTTTTTAAGTTCGCTTATTTTCTTCTCTCTTTCTCTCTTCTTTCTTTCATTCTTCCTGGGCCAAACACACCTCTCGAGGATGACAACTCAAGAGATGTTACTAAGCCTCCTTCCCCTGGAAGAGGAAGGTGCTTAGCTCAAGTAGTTGGGCTTAAGCATGTTGTCCCTATGTACTAAAAGCTACTGGTAGTGTAATTATGGCCCTTATCTTCAAACTCGCTGTATTAACATGGGATGTTGGCTTGTCTCACAATACTCTCCATGCTTTGTGATCCGTTTAGCTTACGTAGGTACTCGTGGCCTCTTGGGGATGGTCCCTTATCATTTCCGAGGTGCACATTTACATGTTAGTGGTTCTTCAAATTGTGGTTAAACATCGACTTTTATTGTTTTGGCCAATACTCTCCATGCTTTAGGATTCAAGGTTTAAAGGAGATGACCGTGATCTTTTAGATGGTCTTACTGCCTTAAAATGATAATGGAATGTTAGGGTTTTAAACAAAAGGCCATAATCGCATCCTGTCGACTCAACAGAGCATAAACCCGATGACACGTTGTCAGCTCTAGCTTGCCAAGTTAGTGACCTAATTCTTCAAAGTTGAATTTCCTTCACTTTAATTTCAGTTTTTACCATTTCGTATTTAAATTTCAGCTTTTACCATTTCCAGATTTAAATTCCGCTTACCATTTTATTTACAATTTCCAGCTTTTACTTACTCCCTCAGCTCTTAAGTAATTTCCAGCTTAAACCATTTACGCTTCTCAGTCACCATCCACTTAACTTTCAGTTTTTACAGTCATTAAGCTTTCAAACCACTTCCCTGTTTTTAACCAAACCCAAAAATCAAAATTCTAATTCCACCCGCTTGATTTCACTCCAAATCATTCAGACGAAGAAAACTCATCCCCGTGTTCGACCCTAGATTCCGCTATGTCAAGAAGAGTTTGACTACCAGTAGTAGGAGTAACTACGGAGACAAATTTTGTTGATTCCGCTTAATTCTACCGTGGCACGAATCAATTGGATGCTCAAGGCCGAAGACGATAACATACCCGACCTCCCGCCATGCAAGTCTTTATTGTTCAGTCATCTGCATCAGATGCCACGTGATCGCAGTTCTTAGTCACCGCATGATCGCCACGTGACCCGCAACATATCTCATTCCAAATACCTTCAATAGATATTTCAACCATGTCTGAGAAGATTTCCATCATAATATCTTTGAAAATGTTTCCGCGGTATCGATGAACTAAATCCTTCAAAAGCAAATGTGCCATATGACGTTAAACGCGGTTTTCTTTTATCTCAAGGCTGTAGCGATTTGGTTGTATCCCAAATATCCATCTAGAAAATAATAGTATTCATGCCTCGGCAATCTATCTAACATTTGATCAATGAAAGGTAGAGGGAAATGGTCTTTTCTCATGGCCTTGTTCAATTTTTGATAATCAATAAAAATCCGCCACTAGTCACTGTTCATGTCGGAATCAAGTCATTGTTTTTGTTTTCTATCCCTACCATGCCTCCCTTCTTAGGCACAACTTGAACCAGACTAACCCAAGGGCTATCCGATATAAGATAAATGACTTCGGCATAAAGCCTTCTCAACACTTTTTTTCTCACTACTTCCTTCATTATAGGATTAAGTCTTCTTTAAGCTTCAATGGTTGGCTTGCTATTATCTTCCAATAGGATTCGATGCATGCACATAGAAGGCCGGATTCCCTTTATATCCGCTAGGGACCAACTGATGGCACTCTTGTGAGCCCAAAGTACTCTCAAGAGCATCTTTTCCTTAACAACGGAAATAGAATATGAGATAATTACCGGTAAAGTAGATGAGTCTCCAAGGTATGCATATCGGCTAAAAGGCCGCCAATGGTTTTCTCCTCCCCTCCTCTTCCCTCCTCCTTTTCTAAAAGGTGGTTTTTCCACTGATGGAATAGGGAGACTTGGGCTTGCTCCCAAGGCTTCAAAGTACTACCTTCTATTATGCCCGAAGGAATCCATCCACAATAAATACTATTTCACTTCCACATCTTCCAAATCTCCTAAATTCTCATTTAGCAAGCTATTCTCCAAGGGATCGGTGTGGCCCACTTGGTTAAACAATATAGCTTCAACAACATCAATACTGAAGCAGCTATCATTTTCATAAGGGTGCTTAATGGCATTAAAAACATTAAAGGTAACATCTTTTTCTTGCACTCATAATCTCAATTCACCCTTTTATACATCGATCAAAGCTTTACCCATAGCTAAGAATGGTCTTCTAAGCATGATGGGGATTTCTTTATCTTCTTCCATATCAATAATGATGAACTCTACCAAGAAGATAAACTTATCCATTTTTACCAATACATCTTCTACCATGCCCCGTGGATAAGTAAGAGATCTATCGGCCAATTACAAAGTTACCGTTATCGATCTTGCTTCCCCCAAACTTAGATTTTTGAAAATTGAAAGTGGCATCAAGTTGATACTTGCTCCCAAATCACAAAGAGCTTTCTCAAATATTGAACTCTCAATAGCACATGGGATTGTGAAGCTACATGGGTCCTTAAGTCATGGCAACTTCGTAAGATGGCACACTCTTCCAAGAGTGCGACTCGCTTAATACTCCTCCCAACTCTCTTCTTAGAAGGGATATCCTTCATGAACTTTACATAGCTCTACATTTGCTCAAGAGCATCAGCAATTAGGGTGTTAATATGGAGCTTCTTAAACACTTCAAGGAACTTGGTGAATTGACTATCAAGCTTACTATTCTTCAATCTTTGGGGGTTTGTAATTTTTGGTGTTTCCTCTTTAGGAGGAGTAACCACCGGTTGCTCTTTCTCTGCTTCCCCCAAATTTGGAGGTAGAATCGAGGATTGGGCTTCCTTTGTATCATTCAAAGGCTTTTCAACTTTCTTAGAAGCTTCGAACTCTCTTCCAATTCTAAGAGTAACTGCCTTACAGTGTTCCTTCCCTTCTCTCCTTAGGTTTACCTCTGAAGTACTTAGCAACAAGCCTTGTTACCTCTCATTCATTCTACTTGCCATTTGTCCCAACTGTACTTCTATGTTCCTGACTTAGGCTGATTGATTGTTAAGGGTGGTCTTTGTGTCATTCATAAATTGACTTTGAGATTCTGCTAGTTCAGCTTGAGATCTAGCTAACTCCATCATAGCTTCTTCCAAGCCCGACTTTTTCTCTTGTGAAGGAAGGCGCTGGGCTTGCTTTGCTCACGATTCATCATATTCTGAGGCATCATATTCTAATTGTTCCTCCATGAGAAATTCGGGTGATTCCTCTAACCCGAATTAAAAGTGTTCGAGTATATGTTGAATTATTGTTAAGGTGGTGGAAACTTTCCCAAAAATTGGGCTTGCTCCAATGTCATTTGACCAAATGGATTTCCATTTTGGCATTCAAGGTTGATGGGGGCTATTGGGTGCATCACACATGGGAGGACAAGATTGAACCATGTTAGGAGTGGCTTGAGTACTTGGAAGTTGGTTTTCTTGGAGTTGCTTTGTGAGCAAAGAAACCTGAGCCGCTAAATTTGAAAACACATCAATATCATACATCCCGACTAGCTTCTTTTGGGAAACTTGCTCACTTGGATAGCCATATTCTCAAGAAACTAATAAGCTTCATCTTCACTTTTGCCCATCAATGCTCCTCTCGTCGATGCACCCAACAAGGTTCTTGTTGTACTAGTCAATCCATTGTAAAAATGGTGAACTTGCATCCATTTTGGCAAACAATGATGAGGACACTTCCTTATAAGTTCCTTATAATAGTCCCAAGCCTCATAAAATGTTTCCCCAACATATTGGGTGAAATTGTTGATTTCAATCCTCATCCTTATCATCTTAGCTGATGGGAAAATTTTGGCTAAGAACTTTTGGACCAATTCAACCCATGTAATAATCAAGTCTAGAGGTTTCGAATTTAACCAATGCTTTGCCTTGTCCTTGAGTGAGAATGGGAATAACCGAAGCTGAATGGCATCATCACTAGCCCCATTGTGTTTAAGAGTGTCACACACCTCTAAAAATGGAAATATGGGCGTTAGGATCCTCTTGTGGTAACCCCATAAATTGTATATTCTAAATAAACTGTAGAGTGATCGCTTTAACTCAAAGTTGTTTGCTTGGATTGCCGCTCAAAGCTCTTGGAGAATGAACCATGTGAGGGGTACTTGGGTGTGAGCTTCTCTCATTTCTAGACTCAATATCCTTTCATTCCCAACTTCTCGAAGATTCTCCATTGCTATACGCTCTGACTCAATGGCTTCTCTCTTTTCATTTATGATTCTTCTTAGAGTTCTTTTCAATTCTATATCGAGAGATATAAGAGTATCATTGCTCGATCTTCACATACACAAGAGCTAGTACCTAGTCACCTGAATTGAAGAAATACAAGATGTCAAGAAATATTTGGAACTACAAAGACAAACAAAATATCTAAAGTAAAGAAGGGCTAATTTGGTATCAATATTAGATAAATAAACAATCCCCTTTAAACAACGCCATGAGAATGGTACTAATATCGGCAAAACATGTCTATAAAAATTGTGCCTAAGTGAGCATGTGCACACGTCGTATCAAGTAATAAAATGGAAGTATGAGTATCATCCCATGAGGATTAAGGTCTTGCTAGTTATTGAAATTATAATTAACCCTAACTTTATCTAGATGTTCACAATGATGGATTCAAAATAAAGAAAAACTAATCTAAATATGGCTCTATGTAAGACACTCAATTGATTATGAGAAAGTGAAATTCTAATTTGAAGGTCTAGGGTCTTGACTTCATCTAACAAGTCCCTATAGAGAGGTCCTATTTGATTTCTATGATGGTTGGATTAAATATTGATGGAAAATTTCTCACTACACATGTTATTCTTCTCAACAGATAACACTCAATCTTTAGACAAGGTTGTATTGTATTTCTACCTCAAACCCTCATGACCAAAGATGCCTTAAGCCTTAGAAATCCAACAAACCACATATAACCCACAAATATCTCTATTCTATGATGAAACATGATGTTCTATTTATGGTCTAACCCAATAATTGTTTCTCAACCTCAAATTGGCCACAAAACATGTTAATGGTGATCAAGAAATAGCAAGCATGAAAAACTAAATCAAACATTCAATATATTGAAATCCAAACAACAAAGATTACAAATAAAAACCTTACTTCACCTTACTCCATAGTTTCTTGTCAAACTACATCAAAAACTCTAGATTTAAGAGTCTAAAACATGCTAGAGGGCTTTACCATCCACGAGGCAAAAGAAAACATAGAAAACAAGAAGAGTAAACTTAGATTTGATGTGAAGAAATGTGAGCTCCCTTTGCTTTCTTTAGCGGCTTTTCCCTCTTTAACAAGTTTGCTCCCCAAAAAGTTCCCAAAATGAGCTCAGCTTTCTTTAAATAAGCCTCATCAATTTAATATAAGTCATTTTCCAATTTGATAGCCTCAACACTCCACGCCACCGTGAGCGCCTGTTTCACGCCGCGGCGTGACAAAAACTAGGGCAACTATTGGATGTCTGAGCTAATTTGGCACTGCAATGTGGAGACCCACGTTGAGGCGTGAGATATCTCAAGTTGTGGCATGATGCAACTCATGCCGAGGCATGAAAGGATCCACGACGTGTCGTGGTGCTCTTTGCACTTCACTGAAGTTCTCGTCGGCAACCCACTTTTGCATGAATTCCTCGCAATTTACAATCTAATAGCTATCTCGCAAGCAAAAAATGCTAAAAAAATAAAACATGAGGCCATAACACATAATTCTCAAACTCCTAAAATTACCTAATCCATGCAAGATAAGCTGAAAGTATTCCGGTACTCAATGCTGACCCATTCCCATAATCCAACATGGTGTTTACTGAATTTACTCTTTGTTTTCTAAATTTAATGTTTTTAGTGTTTTTCGTATTTTCAAAAAAAAAAAAATGAGAACCAAACATGTTCTTTGTGCTATCCTTGTTTTTTATAATTAAAAAAGTTTTCAAAAACTATAACCAAACAGCCTATTGTGGTGATTTTGTGATTTTCACTCTAACATACAAAATACAAGTATGAGGTTGCGGGCGTGCAATGAAATTAAGTGTTTCCAAACTAAGATCAGGCCAAGAAATCAAAACTTAATCGTGACAAAGCTAGTTCCCTGGTTCCCTTGATAGTTCCTCAGAATCTAAATAGATAATGTTGTAAAAAAATGTAAATATTGTAGGAATAAAAACATAAGGAAATGTTAAATTGCACTAGGAATGAATGGAACGAACAGTGTTAAGGAAATGAAAGAAACTTGACTAGAACTTGAAAATATAATGCTGAAATGTGCTGAAGAATTAAAAGAAACTTGACTCGAACTTCTGAAAATGTGATTAAGGAAATGTAATCAAGAATTGAAAACTAGACTAGAGCTTGAAAATCGTATGTTGTAATTGATGAAAGCTAATTGAAAAGCTAATAAATGCTAAAGTAGATTGTCATTGTTGCTTGTTAAGTTGATTTATTGATAATTGGTTGCTCCCTTTCTTCATGAGAGCTCTCCTCCTTTTATAGGAGTCTTTGAATAACTGCCCAAGTCCTGTATTTTCTCCACTACCCCACTTCCTCAAGAAACTACCCACATCTCCATTAGGAAAGCTTGTTCCTCAAGTTATCTCCACCACCTCACATAACAACCCATATCCTCTTGTCATTTTCTAACTTTGAGAAAAAGTCTCATAGTCCTCTGTTTGTAAATTCTCAAAAATTTTAAAATGTTAAGAAATACCCCTAAGCCTTGTGCATGGCCTTTCTCCAATGGGTTTAGACTTGTTTTATTTGGATTTTTAACCATAGGCTTGGACTCAGGCCAAATTTATTTTGGGTACAAACACAAGCTTTATTTTTTCTTCTATATAATTTTCCTTTTTCACAAAAATAAATCATGGGCTCAACATATTCGTGTTAGCTCTTGTTATGCCTACTATCCGTTCCTTTCAAATTTAACTGCATACATTGGTAGGGTAAAATACATGTGTTCTATAATATCTTATTCTATTAGATAGGTGATGCATATTGTGATATAATTACTAACTGAATATGATGTTATTTAGATGTATCGAGCGTTATTATCGATGATAAAATGAAAGAACACACTACAGGAAGGAGCTTAGGGCCGAGTCAATCTCAACCAAAGTAAGACTAGTACAAAACAACCATATGATATAGAAGCTAAGAAAATTGGTTAAAATAAAGACGTGGCTATAGGGGGTATAACTATAAGTTATAGTTACAACTTAGTTTTAGTCTAACTAAAGGCGGTTCGCCTATGCACGACATTTTCCCGGCCTCAACTGGGTTAGATAACTATGATGGGGTCAAGGCAAACTATAAGAGATATTATGATGATGGGGCCATTTTTACCAAACTATAAGGATGGCCATGGATGGCTATTACTCACGCAACTAAAAAGGGCGGCTATAGATGGGGCTATTTCCTAACCACAACTAAAAGGGTGACAATGGATGGGGCTATGTTCTGGCCGCAACTATAAAGGTGACTATGGATGAGGTTATTTACTCGCCACAACTAAAAAGGTTGCTATGGGTGGGGTTATTTCCTAGCCGCAACTAAAAAGATGACTATGGATGAAACTATTTCCTGATCGCAACTAAAAGGGTGATTATGGATGGAGCTATTTCCTAGATGTAACTATAAGGGTCACTATGAATGAGATTTTTACCATGAGAGGAGATATAATGGGCTTGTAATCATTTATAATTATAAGGTGGTATATAGATGGAGGATTTGTTGGTCGCTACTATAAGGGTAGATGTAGATGGGATAAGAGGTTTTATTGATAAGGTTTTTCTTTGGCCGCTATTAAAAGGTTTAATCTCAATATGACATTGTTTTAAATTAATTTTTAAAACATGTCTCAAAATAGTTATTTGATATGGAAAACTCGCACACTTTTTTTTAGCACTTTGAAGGCTAAGAAAAAGCACATTGTATAAAGACCATCCATGGTCGAGATCACTAAGGAAGTACAGCTCATTATAAAAGTTATCTGATCCAGAACGTAACAGGTATTGTCAACTCAAAAGTTAAAATGCTTGCAAAACAAGTTTCAAATATGAAATGACAAAAAGGAGGACTTAAATTACAAACTTAGATGCTACTATTGTTTCTTCTCCTTGTCTCCTCGTGATAATAAAAACCAAGTTCCGTATCAATTTTTCCTGATATAATTTTAAAAATCAGAACTTGTTCATATTCACCACAAACTATTACGGTAGTTAGCGTTTGCAAGAGATATAAGGTATGGAACTTTGTATAGATTTGTATGGAATCTAACATTAGGTATAAAATTCTAAAGTTTGTATGAATTTCCATGCTATTGGATGGTTAGTAGCTTGTCCCCAAACCTAGGGTTTTGTTAGGATTTCATCCTAACCCTAAAATTATTAAAGTAAGGTTGGTAAAACTTAAATGAAAGAAGAAGAATGTGAATTCTCCTTTTTGAGGTTGGATTCATGGTTTAATTGTAGTGACTTGAAGGTGGTTTAGAAACAAACCCTAACTAATCTTTTATATTTGGTTTATATATATGGGTTATGACCTATTATAGTTGTTTTAGAGTAATTCATGATAGGTTTTTTGAAGCAAGATACATTAAAGAAGACTTGAGTATAATAGAGTGTTTTTGGCAAGATGATATGGAGTGTTTTGATGTATATTGATTATTGAGTTGATTCAAGTAGAAAATATGGAAAATGAGAAAACCACCTTTTCGTGGAAATTTCGAGGGGTGGTACTGAACCAAACAGTGGTACCGCACCATAAGTATCATTCATCGTACCTGACCGACTTTCTGTGACTGCACTCCAATGCCTGCTTTAGACCAAAGGTTCGGGAGCCTTCGGGCCATAACTTGATAATTTCTATCCGATTTTGAGTGATTCAAGTGGTCGTTGTCCAGACTCTCAAGGAAAACATCCCGAAATAGGTACCTTTCCAAATCTGATTCATGTGCCCAAAATTCACTCAAAGTGGGCTATTTTCTACAAATTTTTGGTTCTCATGGAACATGCGAACTTAAGAGCGACATACCGAGTTTCTCATGTCTACTGGGGTGATTCTTAGCTGGAGAAGAACCCTTTTAACACCTTAGCTTCAAGGGAGTACAAAGAACCAGTGTCAAATATGAAGTTAAGACCCCTGAAAAATGAGTATTACAAACTGTCCCTAGTGTGATATGGGTAAACTGACTAGTTTTGCATAAAAATGCCATAACTTTAGTTTGGATGATTCAATTGGAATGATTCCAATTTCTAAGTAAAGTAGATTCATAGAGGAACAAGAATACATAAATGATGTGAAAATACATAGGCATCATACTGTACAAGTATATGAAATGCCATATGTAATAGGCATGAAACAAGAAAAGTATAAGAAATGCAATATGTATAGATGTGTTCATGAAACATGAATATGATATGAAATATGAAAACGAACTGAAACATGAAAGGCAATATGTCATGAACACATAATGTGGTTAAGTTATATATGATTATTATCACATATAATCCAAAAAAGATAACGAATGATATGAAATACATAGAACTTTTAATGAGTTCACGTTTGATCGGTGCTGGCACTCGCTAGTGCTACTAAGACTTCGTTACGTGGGCAGTGCACGCTCGGATATATTCACGCGCGAAATCACATTACAATGTGGAATGATAAACAGACAGATTCAACAACCGGACCGTCAGAACGCCGACTTTTATAGTAATATGTGAGATTGCAATATTGAATGTAAAATCATACGTTAACAATGACAAAATGCGACAGGATTCAACAAATCGACCTTTTTGAATGTCGACTTATAAGAATATGTGAGATTGAAATAGTGAATGCAAAATCACATTGCTAATAATGACAAATGTGACAGATTCAACAACCGACCTATCGTGAATGTCGACTTCATAAGAATAAGCGGTGATTGCGGAATATCAACGCGAGATCACATTACTAATGACAAACATGACAGATTCAACAACTAATCTCGCTATGAATGTCTAATTTCTAGCCATATGTAAAATCACAAACTAAACGCGAAGAAAAAGAAAAGAAATGATTCGAAAAGTATTTGAACAAGTATAAGATACTTAAGTACCAAGATAGTTCCTCAGAGTACCTACGGGTATTTTCGCACAAGTAAAATTTGTAGTACTCACCAGCCTGGTGATTCCAGACATAAGTATAAGATCCGTAAGATGCGTATATGATCTGCATTACAAGTATAAAGTGATCCAAATACAAGAATAAGCTCCGTAATATACAAGTATATGATCCTCGTAGACAAGTATATGATCCGTAATACAAGTATAAGATCCGAAATACAAGAATAAGCTCTGTAATACAAGTATAAGATCCGTAAGACAAGTACATGATCCGTAATACAAGTATAAGATCCGTAAGACAAGTATATGATCCGTAATACAAGTATAAGATCCGAAATACAAGAATAAGCTCCGTAATACAAGTATAAGATCCGTAAGACAAGTATATGATCCGTAATACAAGTATAAGATCATAAATAAAAGAATAAACTCCGCATTACAGAGCAAGAGATCCAGAAGATATATATGGATCCGTAATACAAGTATAAGGATCCTTTAAATACAAGAATAAGATCCGAATACAAGAATAAGTCTCAAATACAAAGTATAAGATCCGTAAGACAAGGATATGCCCTAGGCACAAGTATAAGTTCAGAGTACCGCATGGGTACTCTTTTTCGCAAAGGTCTAAGCTCTATAACTCCTACGAGAGATCTGGATAAGTATTAGTCTGATAGAAGTTCAAGTAGATGTCCTTTGGGAGATCTAAATAAGTATAAGTTTGCTATAAGTATAAGTTCAGTACCGTATACGAGGAATCTGTATAAGTATGTGTCCTACGAGATACAAGTATAGGTATGTGACCTACGGGAGATTGGAATAAGAATAAGTATGCCATAAGTGTAAGATCTGAGTAAGTAAAAGTCTGTTATAAGCATAAGTTCATTATATGAATGCATGAAGATTCTGATATTTGTTACTAGATGTTTGCTTGCGGATTCAAAGATAAATGCATGTGTACCAAGATAAGTTATAGATACATTTCCACTAAGCGTGAAAGTTTAGCACCTGGGTTTTTAACTGTAGGTATAGAGCAGACATCTACGATCTTCCGTGATACTGGCCAAAGACACTAGTAGGTTCATCACAAAGAGGTTCTCGCGCTTGAATATGCAATTGAAATGTAAAGTTGATTTTATACGTATAAGTAAACGACCATGATAGTGTATGTGACATTGACGGACACCATTCGACGGTAGTTCTTTCAGATATAAATGATCCTGTTATTACATAAATTGTTTGTATACCCAATAAGTACAAGTTCAGCCTTTGAGAAAAATAGTAAAGAGTCCCAAAGATATGTCTCGCCCCGAACCCCGATTCCTGATCCGCTGGTCTGAGTCTTGATCCAAGACCAGCGTGACAATGATGCCTTCAACCGGACCAGCCGGAGCATATCAGTCATTACCGACTAGGACTATCATTGGCCGGTTCGGCTTTGTTCGGCGTTGCTCTCCCTAGAAAAGAATAAGAAAGAAAAGGGTCGTATGGAGGTTCGCCATGACTACCCGATGCCTAAGCCGCCTCTTTCCCGTAAGAGAAAAGATAGACCGCTGTAGGCTAATGTTTTTACTTTTACCTTCACCTCGACGTGGCCTCGGCATTTATAGCATGTGTTTTTCCTCCCAATCGATAAGGTGGTAAGGATTCTTTCCACTGGGTCAGGTATTTTCTCGCTTTATCGCCATCTAAGCTTATTATGGATAATGAGGAAGCAAGTATCAAGATTATCCTACTCTCTTTATTGGTGTATGATTCGCCTGCTTTAAAGGATAAAATCATTATCGAATTATCTTACTTCCCCGCCGGGTGTGATTTTGGCTTGATCTTCAGATACGGGCTTTTTCACATTGTCCATGTTATTGGCTCTTAAGGCGAACAAATTAGGCTTCCTTCCGGCTGCCGACACTGTGGCCCCGGAAGGCTTCACCAGGCTTGCCTTTTCCTTGAAGCTAGCGGCGGTCTCGCTTATTATTTCAAAACCCTATCACGCTCTCAAATTGGCACAGCACGGTGTGCGGTCAGATTGCTTAATCGTGTGACTTCCACATGTTTGCTCGTGGTTGGTTTGGTTGTGGCTTATCTGGCCATATGTCTTGTGGATAATGATGACCTTCTATTACGCCCATCTCTTCCATTCTTTCAGTTTCTTTGAGAATATCTTCCGACCTTTCGTCTCTTGTCTCCCGATCTCGACTCCTCTTGCTTCTCCACAGTTCTTGGCTTCTCTTCCCTTAACATTTGGTCCACCTATGCGTAGTTTTTTCTGGGCATTTGTGGACATCTCTGCTCAAGGTGTCTTTGTTTTGCTCCTATTAATTCGGTCCGGCCATTCTTCTTCATACTCATCGCAGATTCCTCCACTGCTCCCCTGCTCAGACTGACAGACGCTCCGACAATTTAAAATGGGTTGCCTCTAAACGCCCTGTGAGCCCCTTTTCCTCGCCAAGGGTGGGCGTGAGAATTGATGATTAAATAGCCCGGATCTGACATTCAAATTGGCCAGGTGAATGTTTTCGTGGCGGGACTCAGAAATCGAGTCTTTGTAATGGGAAACTTTCAGGCGTTATAAAGCCCTTTCTATCTAGGTCCGGTCTCCGACATTTTGACTTCCCGGTACGCGGGTCGTATGCCCAAGATGGTGTGTTTCTTCGAGGTGGCCTTTGACAATGGCCTCTGCTTTCCTCTCGTACCTTTATAAAAAGAGCCCTGCAACATCAACGTCGCTCTTCACCATACCAATTTTCGGCATTCCTGATCGTTGGTTTTCTTCAGGACAAAGCCGTGTTCCCACTATAGCCTGCTCCCGGATCTTTAGTGGAAGATGGATTCCAGGGCTTCCTTTACCTTTCCAAAGGCACGGCAATTTCTCCGATTATCTCTAACTCCATCCTCCCACACTTTAAGAACGCTTCTTCTTCAGCTGGCACTTTAGCTGGGGAGTAATGATCCCCGATAAGGATGACACTCGGGCGCTTTCGCTGGTTCGGACCACCCCGAGAATCTTCATGAGCATCGCTTTAGTTTAGTTCGGGTCTTTATCTTTTTAAGTTATAGGTATCGCTAATTCGTATCGGGCTATATGTCTATCGTGTTCTCCTGCATCTCAGCCCAAGACAAAGTCATAAAAGCTAGAGGTCAAGTGCCTTCCGCGACACTTATCCTGGGAGCTTTATCGTGTCGGATATTCCTGATCTTCGTGTCTCAAGGTCCTCCCCATCCTGCTACTCGAGACCTTCACCCCTCCATTATTGCTTTCTCACGATGCCTCCCTCCACCAAGCCCACTAAAGTGGAGAGTTTTGCTCGGGGTGGAGACAATGTCCCTAAACCCAGAGGAAGTTTAAAACTTTGACCCTTCTGCGGAAGGCTTCGTAAAGTCCCGAAGTTTCGGGCCGTAGCCTCTTCTTCACCTTCTTCCCACTGGTCCGAAAGTGCGATTAAGTCCCCTCACAGAAAGGCAATACTCTTCATCGGTGGAGGAAGAGCGAGGGAAAAGCCCTGTGTTAATCGGGAGACGGGTGATTCTTCTTTAGTTTCCAAATGTCGAAGTTTAGCTGGCTGGCGCAATCTCATCCATCCTTAGAGAATCACCAAGAGGTTTTTGTGTCCTTCGCTGATAAGCTCGCCTGGCCTCCAGTCGCTTGTAAGTTCTTTTCAAAATCTCATTGCATTTTAGTTTTACTGGCCTGAAGCCGTGATTGACTTTGGCAGGTTGGCATCGCAGTGGCTACCACTCAAGAGTTCGGGCCAAGAGGCTCAGATCGAACGAGCCCACAAGTCGCGAAAGTTCATGTGCGAGGCTACTAGTATTGTTTCGGAGCGAGCCAAGTCGCAAACCAAAAAGGAAGTACGACTGAGGAGGTCGCGTAGTTTAAGTCCGATTTAAGCATACCATGCCCGCCGAGCGCGGCTGAGAGGTGGTGGGAAGAAAAGGCTAGGTAGCCAAAAGTACCTCGAGGTCGAGCTTCAGCAAAGTCATGATCTAGCCGCAGCTTCCCGTATGACCCGCTGAGGCTGGACGGGCTGGCCAAAGCCACCCGCACTTCAAGCCTCAGCTGTCAAGGATGAGTCAGAATCTCCCGCAACTGAAATGAGGAACCAGTGGAAGAGCCACGTGTCGCTAGAGATGAGCTCGCAGAACAAAGCTTGCCGCGCACGGGTCTCATCATTAAACTTCCAGGTCAAAGCCTTATCAACGCCCGACCGAGGAGTGCCAAGGGCTGCGAGGGGACCTCTGCAGACAAGAAACCTTGTCAGCTCAGCTGACGGGCTAAATGAAGTCCAAAGACGAGGTCTCGCACTCAACGGGCCTCTGGATGGCTCAGATTTCCAAAAGAAAGCTCAGTGCCCACCCGCTCGATTTCAACTCAATATCCCTACACGAGAGCGTATGGTCCTTTCCTCCGACTACTCCGAGTCACCCCGCCGAGGTCCGCCCCTTCTTCACCTTCTGACATCTGAACTCCTTTATGTAGCTTTACATGTTTTTTTTTCATGTCGGGCTTCGAACCCGAGATATGTGCAACATTGCTATCAATGAATCCCCCATTTTTTATTCCGTTGCTTTTATTATTATTATTATTATTTTACTGCGCCCCTGGGGTTCCTCTACCTGAGCTGTCCTGGATTAGTGGTTACATGGCCCTTCCTGAGTAGTTGAGTCCTCAAAAATCGGGTCGTCGAGGCTTCATGGGCTAATTCGCTTGAGCCGAACTAATTCTAGGGCTGGATTGCTTTAGTTAGGCAATTTGAGCTCTTCGCCAGTCGCGGAGGCTCCGCTGGGCATCGAGGTCTTCCCGGAAATAAGAGTCACAACCGAAGCATCGAGGCTCGCGCCGAGGCTCTAAGTCAAGAGCCTGCAAACCGAGCTACCAGGCTCTCTGGCCGCACCGTCGAGTCAATCAAGCTCTCGGGCTATGGCTCGAAGCTGAAGCAATGGAGCCGCCAAACTAAGTTGCCGAGGCTCCGGCGCGAGGCCTTCCCTGAGTCAAGAGCCCCAACCGAGTCATCGAGGCTCTGGGCACCGAGACCTTATAGGCCGCGACCGCTTCGAGCCGAATCAGCTCGCCATGGCCTGAAGCCAGCAAATGCGCTGAGCTCGCTAAACCGAGCTCCCGAGGCTCAGGCACTAAGGCTCGTGAGCAAAGAGTTTCGCAAACTGCTACTTAAGGCTTCCTGGGCGCTGAAAGGCCTTCAGTCAAGAGCCGGCAACCGAAGCACTTTAAGGGTTTCGCCGCTGAGGCCTTATGGGCTATACTGCCTAAGCTGAACTAACTCTTGGGCTTCATGGCCCGATCCGAAAGGCCGAGCTCGTCAAACTAAGCCGCTGAGGGGCTCTCAGGCGCCGAGGCCTCCGGGAGTCAAGAGCTCGCAAACCGAGCCATCGAGGCTCTGGGTGCTAAGGCCTTATTGCCAAAGAGCTCGCAACCGAGCCATCGAGTGATTAGCGTCTCGAAAAGTGCTATTTTTAAACCCTATTCAGATAGGTTTTGATGCTTTCACAAGACTAATCATATCAATGTTGCTTTAATTGATGTGTGCAGTCACTTAGTTCCACCGATGCCATTTCGAGCTGCTTTTGGTGATTTTGCAGGTGTTCATGCCTCTCTACCATTTAGCTCGAGTTCGATATAGCCGACGTCAAGATTGAACTATTTTCAACCATCAAAAATGAAGGAAACAAGGTATGGTTTTTGAAGAGCAAAGGATGCAAAGCGTGAGCAAAGAAGAGAAGTTGCATAACCAAAGAATTCTTTCTATGATTGCGAAAAATTTCATTGGATTATGGTACTTCACATTTGCAACTCCCTCGCTTAGCTAGCGAAATCTAACAGGTTTACGTGAAATTTTGGTAATTTCTATTCACACACTGCGAAGTTGGGCGAAGCCAGTAGTTAGCTTGGGTTGCTAGCTAGCGAATTAATCATGATAGAGAAATTTCACCTCGCTATCTCGAATTCACAAAGAAGCAATTCGCTAGGGCTTGAATTTTCATATGCTAAGTGAAATCCTCCTATATTAAATCACGCCTCGTGATTTTCAGATATTCGATGCCAAACAGCACGCTTTGATGTATTACCATTATAGCCCTCAGGTAATTTCATTTTGTGTTTTAGTATTTTCACACTCTTTGGTCAGACTATATAAACTCCACCTACTTGTAACCCCAAGGCCTTACAACTTTTCATTTCAATAGAATTTCCGCAAATTTTCATTTTAGTGGTTTCATTTGCTCTCTTCTCTCTCCTTTCTTTCATTTTTCTCGACCGCCAAACACTCCTTGAGGATGACAACTCATGGGCGCGCTGCTTCCTGCCCTGTTAAGGGTCGCTAGCTTGGTTTTCGGTCACAAGTAGTTGTCCCCGTTTGAATGACAAGGTATAGCATTTATGGTTCCAACTTTCCAATCTAGGTTTAATGCCATTTAATGTTGTTCCTTTGGTCAATACTTACATAGTTTAGTGGTTCAAGCATGCTTAATGCTAGATGCACCGATATCCTCGATGTCATTTACGAGCCAACAAATGAGGTCGAGGTGCTAGGGTTTTAAACCGAATGGGACTTTCAATGCATAATACTTGTGTTGACTGGTCAGAGTGGTTCTGGGGGTTAGGTTTTATAGCTAAACAAAGATCCGGTTATGGCTTTGACTATATGTCACTTGCCATAATGCGACGATATAACCCGAGGACACCTTAATAGCCCCATGGTATCAAGCTAGTGACCCAAGCCTTCAAGGTTACCTTTTCTCACTTCAATTTAAGCCATTACAGTCAGTCAGTGAACAACCAACCTCCCCTGTTTTTGAACAAATCCAAAAATCCAAACAAAAAGCCTCACCATTTTCAAACACTGATGCGAATCATTCGTGGGATGAAAACCCATCCCCGTGTTCGACCCTAGACCGAAGTGCCGGGTAGTGCAGAATACTACTTTGAATGGGGAGGAACCATGATACAAATATTGTTGATTCCAAATCACCCTACCGCGGGCACGAATCACCGAGGCTCGGGCTTAAGGCTCCATGGGTCGCGCACCAGCCAACCGACTGGCCATGGTCTGAGCCGAAGTCGAGCTCGCCATACTAAACTACCGAGGCTCCGCTGAGGCCTTCCCGAAATGTGAAGAGCTCTGCAAACTACTACTAAGACTTGGGCGTTGAGGTTTTATACTAAGAGTTTCAGAATCGAAGCACGAGGTTTCGGGCGCCGAGGTTTTATGGTTATATCGCCAGCGAATCGGTTTCTTGGCTGCATGGTTGAGCCAGTAGTTGAAGCCGCAAATCGAAGCCGGCTGAGGTTTCGCGTGACCGGCGCTTCTTCTCGAGATGGGCAGCTAAACAAAGTACCAGGTTTCTATGTGCCGAGGCCTTATAGCCGCATCGCTTAAGCTGAATCGTTTCTTGGCCGCATGGATCGAGCTTAATGAGGCTCGGGCGCGCCGAGGCTCGGAAATGGCGAGTTTCGCAACCGAAGCTGCTGAAGTCTCCGTGGGCACCGAGGCCTTCCCCGAAATAAGAGCTTCCAACCGAAAGTCACCGAGGGCAAACCAAGCCACTTCCAGCTTCGGAAAGACGCGAGTGTCTTACCGTTCGGAGAATCGAAACGACGGTGATTTTTTCAGTTCTTTAAATTCTTCTTATATACGGGCGCCTCGTAAGCATGGAGCCCATACTTTGAGCCTTCTTCCCCTTTCGGGGTGTAACTGGTTTCTGCGCGTAATGAAGCTGGCTGGGCGCCTGCATTGAGCTTAAAAGTCATCCATTTTTAGTTCATTTTCTCGCATTGATTTCTATCTAAAAGCGACTTATTTATATGCGTAAATGCGGAATAACTCACCGAACAATATGCAGTTATGAAAATCGCAGCAGAAGAGGGATATCACAGTGAGAAGGAGCAGAAAGTGGTCGAAGGTGAATGACACGACCGATTGAATGATGTCGCAACAAAGAGTAGGTGCACGAGAAGAAAAGGACTGAAGGTCTCGACGCCTGACAGTGAAGTAATCACATCAAGGTCGCACCACAAACTCCGCCGTGACATAAGGGCAATCGGCGCGTAACGAGCAAATACAACAAAACTCCGCTTCGCAATCGGCAAATTAATGAAGAACAAGACATGATGTTGCAACACCATTTCGAGGTCGCGATTTAATCAATGCCGAAAGTAATAGACATGGAGGTCGGGATACGTAATTCGAAGTCGCGATTACAAGATTTTCGGCGCGATCAACATCAAAGTCGCTACATTAAGAGGTCGCTACATCAACACTCTACCAAGAATCGTTCCATAAGGATATCGCAGACAACTTGCAAGGAATTAAGGTCGCTGACCGCCATTTAGAGGTCACCGTAAATGAACCTTCGATGAATGGATGAGTGATTAACACAAATCGTGTCGCACCAACAAAAGCTTCACGACGATGGCCGAGACAACCGAGGTCTGACAAAGGCGTGTCACAATATAGAAGAGCCAGGATGCTAAAGGCAAGTCGCGCCAAATAAAAAGCTTCGCTTACAATGTTAACAATCCCATGTCGCGACAAAGAATCGAAGTTCGCTACATTAACAACCAATCGCCGCTTATTCCGAATCCACAAAGAGCGTATCAAAGTTAGGCCCAACTTCGTAACCCGCGTTAAGCAAACCGCATCAAGGAAAGCGCTTCCGCGCCGTAATCGGAGATCCGGCAATTAAGGCCTATGTATTTTAATTTTTTTTTTTCTTTTTCTCGCTTTTATCGCTATTTTAGATTAGATTGTTATTTCTTTCAAATTTTATCCGATCGCAAAGTAGAAGTTTAATGCGCACTTTATTTCTTTCAATTATCGCCGGATAGCCCGAATTCAGATAATTTTGGAATTCGCATTTGCAGACCGACATAACTCGTTCTCTTGATCAAAAAGCCATTGTAGTGTGTAATAAAGTAATTTAGAAACCTACCCATTGAATGTAATTTCGTTGTTAGAATTTATCTTTCCTGTGAGAAATTATTAGCTACCGAACTTCGCCTTATAAATCTTCACGTTCTCGACATTCGATATCCGATCCCACATCGTTGTCCTCATACCCGCATTAGGATTGTTTCATGCTCGATTTCCAGGAGGCCCTCCCGAGGACACAGAGAAGGCATTCCTAAGAGGTGAACAATTTCCTCGAAGGCGAACCCGATAATGGAGATTCACGAGTTTCCGTGGAATTTTAATCGATAAATCCTCTTCTCACTTAAACCGCAGAATGAGTCGAATGACGAATAATTAAAATGCGTGAGCGTTCACCTCGACCAACAGTGGAAGTTCAATCCTGTTACAAGGATCTAACTGGCGAAAGGATGAATCGATCCAATTTTTGAGTAATGAAACCGCAAAGCGTGAAACCATGCTATACCTAAGGTTCAAGAGTCGTTTACAGCCCATGTCTTAGTGGTATGAAGTATTGAAAAAGAAAATATCCAACAAGGCAACCTGTATTAAAAGTAGTTATCTAATCCTGCCTTCGAAAGAATCGGGAAGATTAGATGATGAATGCTAGTTTCAAGAGATCCAACTACCACTCCTATTCCTTGACAAAGCTTTAAATCAGGTTCATGAAGCAAAGTTAAGTATAGTAGTTCAAGTAGAATTGATGTTTCACAATAGCAAAGATTAATGCTCCTTTTAAAAAGATAACTGCTCTCATCTCGAATTTGTTATTTAAGATTTTAGCTTTAATTCATTTTTGTTATTTAGTTTTTATTATTTCAAGGTTTACAAGGAATATTGCCTATCAAAGTCCAAATAGTATAGAGCTCGAATAGTCGTAGTTGATCGAGAATTCCTTGAGATCTCTATGGATCGGGAGCATTCAAGTTTAAGTCCAATTTATTTAACATTGTTTCTAATTGACACTTACAAAAGATCCCGGATCAAAACCAAAGAAAATGATTTACTCTTAAGGAAACCATGACCAAGACATTAGATAAGAACACAATAAACAAGTTTCTATGGCATTATTAAGGGGATTACATGACAGTCCTTGCAATAATGGTATAATTTCAGATGTATTTCGTCCATCATAGAAAGACGTGAACAAGTTTTTGGCGCTGCTTTCTGGGATCGGAAGAATTTGCAATCAATATTCACCAAGCTTTCAAATATTTAGTTTCTGGACATAACTTATAAAATAAAATAAAAAAATTTGCAAATATGATTCAATGAAGAATAGTTTAGCAAGCTACCGAAATTTTTGTAGAGCTTTTCATGTTAAATACAATTTTAGTATCACGACTCCATTTATTCTGATATTATAATTTCAGGAGTTAATTCACACAGAAGTGTGGAGCAATTGTTGCCACAAGACACCGAGATCGAAAGAACACTTAGAGGGCTACAGTTAAGAGTGTAAATGAAGAGATGGCGTGACAAAGATTTGACCAAGTAATCAACTGTGAATTCGCAGCGATAAGTACCCCTCAAGATGAGACACTATGAGACTCTCTCGAGACTAGTTATCCAAGATGAATACTCAGCAGTGAGACAGTCAGCGATAGATGCTAACAATTTCCGGAGTTTGCCAAAGATCGATCACCACTGTTCAACAGAACTAATTCACAGTCACCCCAAGATCCCAACGAACACCCTAGGACTCGCTTCTCGAGAATGGCCAATACAAGCAAACTGAATGGCGTGAGACCAGGTTGCTTCAGCTTGTTTCCATTCTTTAAGAGATATACCTACATCACGGCTCGACTCACTACCATAATGGATCTCATCACACGGGAAGAGTTGGATGGCTTACCGGAGCGCATTCTTTCCTCCATCCCCTCACTTCCGGAACGAAGAGGGGAAATTACTACTTCAAACAAGGGGGAAGATGAGAGTCCATAATCGCTTCGGGGAGAGATACAAGAGGTCAAGAGACGCCCCATGCACGAGATGTACTAAGACACAAATGGACATTCTACTACTACATGAATTATACCTCAAAAAGGTATAATAGATGCCTGCGACTTCGAGCATTCAAGAAGAAGAGCGTATAGCTAAGACAAATGATCGAGATCTTGCTATGCAACATGGCATCTCCTTCCTTAATCCCTGCGTGAGTTGCAAAGCAGAGTCAAAGGAAGGAAATGATTGAGTCAACAAGATGTCTCGCCATAGAGGCTGGCAGCCGATGCATTACGACGGTCGATGCGAATTTGACCTCGCAAATGAGATAGGAGCAATAGAAAGAGAAGGAAGAGTAAATAATGCTGAGGGGCGAGCTGAAGAGGGTTCCTATACAGTGGAGGAGGCTAACTATTTGAACGAGCACAGAGCATATCATTTCAAGCCTAACCCCAACTCCGCAACCCATTATACCTCAAAGATATGAAACTATGAGAATTTCTATGGGCTGGAGTGAGCACAACACGCCCCAAGACATGGGCAAACTTTCAAAGAAGCGGGTATGCTTCCACCAAGGTTCTGCTGAAGAAGAATGGGAGAGGGCAGAATGAATATCGTAGTCAAAAAGGACTCAAACCTCAAGACCGGGATGTCATAGCTTCATGGGGGAAAATAAAGTCATAAACTTCCATGAACAAAGGTCACAGAATTGAAGTCAAAAACCAATTCTCAAATTTTTCAGACAACCACCAATGCCTCTCTCAAGAATCTGAAACGAATAGCAATCGCTTAACCCCGCAGAATCAATTAAGATGCTTTTCCTGCGCTGAAACGAAGAAAATCCGAAAAGACCGCATGGCCGTGCGTACCTTAGAAGCGGGAAAAGAATTAGAGTAAGAAAAGCCGAGAAAGATGAAAGCAAATAAGGGAAGGGATTCCGGAAAATGCCGAGTCACCAGAGAAAGGGAAGAAAGAGCAAGTTAAGTAAGAAGAAACAAGCAAGAAAAAAGCCCATAACTCTATGCCTGCAGTTCCATTCCCGCAGAGACTACAAAAGTCAAGATAGAGGAGGCTTCGCAGTTTTTGAAAACCTTCCAGGTTGAGATAAGTATGCCATTCGTAAGTGGTAACCCACGCCACTTTATGCCAAATTCTTGAAAGAAATTTTAAGCAAGAAGAGAAGATTTTCATAGGAAGGAGTAGTGAATCTGACTGCTACTTGCAGTGCAGTGATAAAGAAGAATTTACCAGAGAAGATGAAAGACCTAGGAAGTTTCACCATTCCAAAACTATTGAGATTTTGAAATTAAAAAGGCTCTCAGGACTGCAAGTATTAACTTAATGCCATTATCCTGGTCGTGAAGGAAATTAAGTCTGGGGGAGCTTACTCCCACTACATCAAGCATTTCCAAATGCGTATAGAACAATGGCGAAACCCGAAGGGAGTCATTGAAGATGTGTGTCATTTAAGGTGGGGAACGGTTTTTCCCGCGACTTTTTCATCATCCCCAGACATTGAAGAAGATTCATTAAGTCTCTCTGGCCGCTAGGAAGGCGCCATCTTGTAACTGAGCCGCGACAGATATGCATAAAATGAGTTCCCACTCTCGTGGTTGAGCAACGACTTCAATCAGCTTCAAAGCTCAAGAATTGTACGTGATGCGGGAAGATTACAAGTTAGGATGATGTCTATCTCATAACTCTAATTGTTATTATGAGGTAATGCTCAACTTCCTATCAATGAAAATGAGATTAATTTCCCAAAGATCTTGAAGGTGTTAATCTCGATTTTCGCACATCATTGCACTCTAGTTAAAGGCTGAGTCTTAAACAAAAACAAAGATGGACAATGGAGAAAATATTAAAGAGATGGAATCTCCATCAAGAGACCAAGGCGTATGGGCCAGTTTTAAAAGAGTTGTCAAGTCTCAAGATGCTTACTTGGAGCTACCAAAGAATAAGCCATGACACCTCTCGCTAGACTCAATGTTTAAGAATGTGTTTTCGAAAATTTTCTCAAGATTTATCAGAGTTGATTGCTTTGGTCCATAGATGAATTAGTGGTATCAATCCACAATATGATGCACAAAATACCGCTGAGGAAACAAACCATTTGTCAACATCAAAGAAGACTGAACCCACGAAAGAAGTAGTCAAAAAGGAAGCGCTTAAATGCTTAATGTCGGTTTATATATATAATCTCGCATGCGCCCTTGCTAGCCTAGCCTATGTGTTCCTAAGAAAGGTGGGTTCACCGGTGATTCGAAATGAAAATGAGTTAATTCCAGAAACAAGAATGGTGACGTGGGATGGAGAGAGTATGTATCGATTACCGGTTTAACACGCGAACCGTGAAGGATCATTTCCTCGCCCTTCATCGGATCGTGACGTCGATGTGCTAGCGTGACACCTCATTTTTGTTTCCTAGATGGATATTCCGACTATAACCAAATTTCCATTGCACCTAAGGACCAGGAGAAAACCACATTCACATGCCCTTATGGCACCTTTTCCTTCAGAAGGATGCCATTTGGGTTGTGCAATGCTCCTGCTACTTTTCGAGCGACATGCTATGTTCTCGTATTTGGTTGAGGAGGTCATGGAGATTTTTATGGATGACTTTACAAAGATATGGATTCAGCGACATTGTCTAAAACAACTCCGAAACAAAGGCTTCAAAGATGGCACAAATGTTTGAATATTAACCGGGAAAGTGCCATTTCATGGTAACATAAGGTATTGTTCTTAGTCATAAAATTTATGCTATGGGACTAGAAGTATACCAATCAAAGGTTTCGATTATCAAGACTCTTTTGCACTCCCACAATGCGAAAAGGGATAAGGAGCTTCCCGACATGCTGGATTCTATAGAGATTCATCAAAGACTCTCAAAATAGCAAGACCGCAGCAGACACGGGAGAAAGACAGGTTTAATTGGCGACTCGCAAGGCAGCCAAGAAAATTAAGATCAGATTAGCTAAGCACCTATCATGGCCTAATTCGCATCGGGATCAGTGATTCAAATAAATGTGTGATGCCGATTTCAAGAACGGAGTTGTATCGGGGCAAAGAAAAGAGAAGATATTCAAAGCCATATACTATGCTATTAACCTTCCAATGGCAAGCCCAAGAAAACTATTCAACTGGATCGGAAGGAAAATGCTAGCCATAGTTTTTGCTTGTGAATTCAGTGCCATACATTTTGGGATCCCATATTATCGCTCACACCCCACTACGCAAAGAATCAAATATCCGATGTCGAAAAGGAAGCCAAACCAAGACTGATAAGGTGGGTGCTTGTTACTACAAGAGTTTATCCGAAATTAAAGATAAGCATGGGTTGTGACAATGTGATAGCTGATCACTTCAGTTCAGAGTAGAAAAAACAAAGTAGAGCAGGATGAGACACTAACAGAGAACTTTCCAGATGAGCAACTCGTTTTTAAATCATTTAATCCAACTCCTACGGTATGCTAATATCGTGAATTACTTGGCTTGTGGAGAAGGTTTCCTGAATTCAGCTACCAATGTAAAAGAAAAGCTCAAAACAGATGTTATGTATTACATCCCGGGATGACCCATTTCTATTTAAAAGAGGTGTCGATACATGATTATAAGAAGATGTGCCAGAGAGGAATAATGCAAAATTTTGAATGAATGTCATGCATCACTGCATACAACATATTTTTTCCAGAAAGAACAGCTCATAAGATACTCCAATCGGGATTTTATTGGCCCACTATCTTCAGAGACTACGCTGAATGGGTCAAATTATGTGATAGATGCCAAAGGATTGGAAATATTAGTAGAAGAAATGAAATGCCCCTACAAGGAATATTGGTGGTGCAAATTTTTGATGTATGGGGAATATATTTTATGGGACCTTTCCCACCATCATTTGGAAACCTATACATATTGCTGGCAGTGGATTACGTGTCCAAGTGGGTGGAAGCAATAGCATGTCCAAGGAATGACGCTAGCACCGTTGTAAGTTTCTTGCAAAGGAACATTTTAAGCAGATTCGGAACACCCGGGACTATCATCAGTGATGGGGGAAGCCACTTTGCAAACATATAATGAGCCTAGCTTATCACCCCTAGACTAATGGACAAGCATAAATTTCCAATAGGGAGATTAAAAGGATCCTGGAAAAGACTGTAAGTTCAAGTAGGAAGGACTGGTCTTCCAAACTTGATGATGCACTTTGGGCTTACGTGGATCGTGATTCAAAACTCCTAGTCGATGCCCCCATACAGAGTAGTTTCGCAAACCATGTCACCTCCTCTCGAACTGAATACAAAGCCAATGTGGCCATCAAGCATTTCGAACTGATTTCAAAATTGCAAAGGAAGAGAGACTGCTCCAATTGAATGAACTAGAAGAACTGAGAAACAAGCCTATGATAATGCTAGAATATACAAAGACAAGACAAAGAAATGGTACGATCAAAGATTCTTAGAAAGAGTTCGCAGAAAGCAGGATCGTGTTCTTCTATTTAACTCCGCATTAAGATTATTTCCAAAGGTGTTGAACCTCAAAATGGAGCGGACCATATACAAGTGGTGTCAAGTACTACCTGAGCAAAGTGAACACTCAAGACTCCGATGCTTGGGAAGAATCTAAGGTTAATGGTCAAAGGACCAAGCACTGGCCTGGTGGGGAGAAAGAAAAATAAGAACCTTAACCGGTGAATTGAGAGAGAAGGCTTAAAATAGCTAGTCCACTTCTAAGGACTCAAAACAAAGCAAAATTTCTACAAAGGGGCAACCCATATAGATTTTTTTCTTCTTTATATAGATTTTGATTTAATTAATTGCTTTGATTTTTTCTCTAGTTTTTGTAAATGATTTGTTAGACTTGTTGCCGGCAATTGTTCATCAGTAATCCTTTTCAAGTTGTTCCGGGCCATATGAACCCGGCACAGGTCAGTGAGAAGGAACCACTAGCGAAGGCCCCAACACTCATGATGCAGAGACTTGAAAGCGGAGTACTCATCTCCCCGCACAAATTTCGCTGAGATTTAATTGAAATCGCATGCTCGAGTCATGTTAGGAACGAGTATATCGGAGTTAAGAATTTGTAATTACAGGAATGGTACTGCCTCGTCATCAAACCCGCAGCAATGCGTGATCGCCAGGTCACACCAACCCGCTTTTTACGGTGTAACCTAGTGCGGGAACAGCGCACGTGCCTGCCATACAACATTTGGGTCACGACAGAAACAAATTCTTCAAAAGACCATCAAGGTCGCTGACAACCCAAAACTATGTCGCTGACATATTACCAAGTCGACGTAATGTATAGCAATGCCGTATGTCAGCAAAATAACTCATCGTTTCTCCCATTAACCTACTTATGTCGCGACATTGCGATATGTCGTGACATAGCGGGAAAAAGGTGCCAGCCTAATAAATTTTAATCCGCCCCAACGATGACAAAGACATAATCAGGTCACTTGTCGCGACATGCGCAATTAATCAAGTAACAAAGAGTCTACAACAATGATTTGATCAAATACTGAGAAATTCCTCCCATCAGTTACTTCATCCTCGGGAACGAACATAACTCTTCATCTTTTTCAATTTACAAACCCTAGATCTCAAAACCTCCCGAAAACAGTCCGAGCTTCCTCTAAATGGCCAACCCTTCAACCCTAATCCCAAATCTGCTGAGATCACGGAAGATATACTCGCCCTCGGGCAGTGAGGTCACCAGAAACCAAAAGGAGAACTCCGTCGGAACCATCAAGTTCAACTGGGCCGGCTGGGCAGAGAAAAAGGGGAAAAGAAAAACAGCAAAAAGAAGAGGAAGAGGAATTCGTATCAGAAGAAGCTTTCTCCATCTGGAAGAAGCACCAAAGCCTGCAGTAGTGTTTGTTTGAGAAAGAGGCTTCAAAGAACTCATCTCCCCTTTCCGGCGAACTAATAGAACAAAGAGGTTGTGAAACTTCGCAGCATCAAACCGGATACGCAATAGTAGTTCGAGAATTCTGCATCTAACCCGGTGGGGAAAAGATAACTCTGCTTATGTCAGAGAGTCATGTCAGATGGAGCGAAACCATCAATGAAATGTACGAACGGAAGCGTAGCGTGAAGCATGGGATCCTCAAATTCAAGAAGATGATAGACAACCCCAACCGTGGAGAAGATTGAAAAAGAAAGTCGAGTTGTGACTGCAGTGGGAAGATGGGTCAAGTGGAAAAGAAGAGCAAAAGGCCATAAACAGTGAGATTACTGTAAGAGGTAAAAGGCATGCGCCCCTGCCTTCACAGAGGTCTCATCACACAACCGCGACCAGACGGAACAAGAAGCAATCATTTCCTATGCTATGTCAAGGGGCAAGATTAATGTGGTGCACCATTGAAAACTCCGATAATGTAGATACCAAGAAGGGAATAAAAGGGGTTTGATCCTCACCCAACAACCATCACGAGGCTATGTTTGCTGGGCTGCGTGAAAGGAAATTGGGAAGAAGCAGCAAGAATGCCCCAAGGTTTCACCACCAACTCACAGAGGCAAAGGGCCTAGGAATCCAAAAGAAAAAAGGGGATTATAATAGAAGCAAATTCAAGAGAATAGGGTAAATGAGAATGCAAGACAGAAAGAGGCACCCTTTCCGGGTTGTGGTAGATCAAGAAGAAGGTCTGTGGAAGCGACATCCAAAAATAACACTTTGGCAAGCTGGTGTGAGGACAGAACAAGATGATGAAGCCTTATAGCCTCTCAACCCCACTCGGCCAAGCCCCTTATTAAACGCAGATTTTCGAGAACCCGGTAGATCAGAGCTCAGGGAATAATCAAATAATGGATGCTCAATCTATCTCGTAAAGAGAATGGAAGAGTGGAAAGGGAATGGAACGTCCAACAAAAAACTGCAGAGGAAGTGAGTGAATCAATGGTGAGAAGAGATCAAGAATGGAAGAAGAAATGGAATAAGGGAAGAGCAGATGAAGGAGATCCTGAAGCATCAAGAGGAAAATTCGGCAAGGAAATGGAGGAAAGAGATCACGATCTGCTCTAAGAAGTCGCACCGAGCCATGAGTCATTTTGCCAGCACCTTATGCATCGCACTCAACTCCTAACAATCATAAATAAAAGGGACTCAGATCGCAAGCCAAAACTATGGAGTGTGATCAAGGGATTCAAATTCTCTACATGTCAATGTTCAAGGACTTAGAGAAAAGGATGAAGGAAAGAGATAAAGAGCTTGATGACAAAGATGCCTTCAGAAGAGTAAGTCTCTGCTGGTGTACCTGATTTGATCAACAAATAGTCTTTTCCAAATTTTAAGCCAAGGATCAATGTAGTCACATAATAATATTAGGAAAGTATAAGATGATCTTAACAAAAAGGTTGATTCTACCAACGAATTGACCAAGAACAGATAGAGCAGAGGGCACAAGAAGTTAAGAAGAGAATCGGAAATGAAGTTTCCCCAAATTTTCCCACGGCTACTGATCCTCCCAACACTTTTGCCTCTCCCAAAAGAAAAAAAATAAATCTCTCCTATCGATTTATCCTTCTTCCTCTCTGACCGTTTTTCTCAACTTTCTTGCATCATATCATGAAATAAAATAAGAAAATTTGTTAAAAGGAAATGTTTGATGTTGCTTATGCTAGATTGTAATGTTACTTTTGCTGAATTGTTAGGAGAATAAATATTAGATTCAGTTCAAGAATGAAATGTCGACATATCATAATCCGAACTAGTTGCTAGCTCGACGGAAGATAAGCCTAAACACAATAATTTCGAGAATATATGAAATGACATATAATTGAATTGAAACGACAAATTGCATAATTGACTGGAATTTAAATATGAGTTCAAAGATAAAGGAAAGTCATGAATTGAAGGAGCAAAATATATTTTGAGTTCAAGTATGTCATGAAGCTAAAGAACCTCAGAACCTTAAATCATGTACCCCAACCGGCTAGTCAAGGACATCCTTAGGTTAGTCACGCTTAATCAAACCGAATTCTAGAATTTGTTAGGATTATTTATCAAGGCGAAATCCTAGGTGATACAACTAACAAGAAATGATGCAGCCATCCTTGCGCTTTGATCTATTCTAAACACCCTATTTAGTATGCTTCCTCGTGATACACCTTAGTTCCCGAATTTGAGCCAAAACAATCCTTATCTTCAAACAAGCCATTTGAAATCCTACTATCCTAAATCATTAATCCTCCAAAGAAAGAACCCCTCGATTACCCAAAATTCAATGAAGGAGGAAGAGATAAAGTTTTGAGGAGTATATTTTTTTTTTTTTTTTTGTGGAACCAAAGGAGAAAACACAGAAGGGGTGAAGAGAGAAAGATTCAAAAGCAGGAAGATACAATTTAAAAGAAAGCTTAGTGCTGAAGAAGTTTTGTCTTGTGGCCTAACTCTCGAATAATTAGCTCTTAGGGGTGTTTCAACATCTAGTACCCTAATGCCAACTGGTATGGGAGCAATACTAACCCAAAGTTCACAAGAGTGTTAGAAAGCCTAAAATATTTAATGTAATTATTCCCGAACGCACAGAAAGTTCCAACAAAGGTGAAGTACAAATGAGAAATGAATGAATCAACTTTTTAAACAGAAGAATCAAGAAGATAGCCCCAAATATGAAGTCGGGGAATTAATTAGCAAATTGCAAGGAAAAAGAAGGGCAGCAAGTAAGAAAGGAGAAAGTGGTCTGGTAATCTTAACTTAAAAGTCCATCCATCCCACCAAAGACCCAAGCCTCGACATTTACAAACCTAAAAGACCTGATTGATCTTGAAGGCTGGAATTATCATTAGTGGAGAGATCAATATGAACAACAAGCAAGTGGTGGAATTGAAAATCTGAAAGGATCAAACTGCAGAATAACTTAGGGTTAACTGACTACCAAGAAAAAGATGGGTTAAGACCAACCTACTTTTCGTTAGCATTCAACCGACTATACCCGCTTTATAAAACAAATTCAACAATTTAGTTTTACATCGGATTGAGTAGAGACTAACCTTCATCGACTAAGCTGATATTAAAAGAATGCAATTCTAGTCTTTCAATTAACTGGTTGCAACCAACAAAACAACGTCCCTTTATCGGCACAAAACAAATCTTTTTTTTGCGTTCTGTGACGTTAAAATTTTTGGCTCGGGGGAGTTTGATGAGCTTAAAAGTCATCCATTTTCGGCCTATTTTTCCGATCGACTTATCTAAAAATGACTGACGATGCGTAAATGTGGAATAATTTGACCGAATCGCTATGAGGGAATGGTGAGAAAAAGGATATCGTAGTGAGGAAGGAGCGTAAAGTGGTCAGCAGAATGACACGAATCGTGGTCAATGATGTCGCAACAAGAGAGGTGCACGCCGAGAAGAAAGGACCCGGCGTCGCGACGCCTGATGCGAGTGAAGAATCGCCACTGGCTACTGCAACCACAAAACCTACCGCGATGCGGCATCATGTAACTGGCAGTCGCAACGTAAACTCCAAGTCAAAACTATAAAATTAATGAAGAACAGGCATGATGTCGCGACACCACGAGGTCGCGACATAATCAATGCAGCAAGAGACATGGAGGTCGACACGTAATAGAAGTCATGGTTATTGCGATTTTCGCGATACTTCATCGATCGCCGGAGATTAAGAGGTCGCTACATCAACGACTGAATCGTGTGAATTGTTCAGAGGCGTATTATACCCAAAAGTTATTTGAGCCCTATCATAGGTTTTGAGTGCTTTACACTAATCGTGGTCAATTGCGCTTAACCGAAGTGTTCGTGTGATCTTTAGTATCACTATGTTGCGCAGAGGGTATTTTTGGTCAGTTGTGCTTTTGCACTTCGGGAGTTCAATATCGATGTAAGTGATGAACCATGAAGATTAACTCACTGTCACCATCAAACATACCAAAAAAATCAAAGAAAGAATGAAGGCAAAGTGATGGGAAATAAACGGTATATATAGTAGGTACGCAAGCAAGAACGCGAATTTCCAGAATTTCGCTAAGATGTTGGGGTTTCCCTTGCCGATTGCGAAATTTTTAATCATAGCGAAAATTTTCATAATCCTAGCACTGGTAATTTTCAGACTCAAGGATTTCGCCTACACCGTTTCCATGAAATCCGCTGCTATCATCAAAAATTTCGTTGTTAGCGAAATTCATGAAGGCCAAATTGCCAATGTTTCCAGCAAAATTTTCGATTGCTTATCTCAGATTTTCGCTAACTAGCATAAATTTTCGCTACATAGCGAAATTCTTGAGCCTAGCGAAATTCAATCGCCTTGTCATACTTTGTAATTAATGCAAACCGACTACTTTGGTGTATTACTCCCTCTATTCCTAATTTTAGCCAAAATGTTAGGCTTAATTAGGTTTCACATAAATGCTGCCTATATAAAACTCTATAGTTTTTGTAACCAAAAGGAGAAAATCGAGAGAAATCTTTTGGGCACATTTTCATTTTTATGTAAATATCTTCCAGCCTCGCTGAGGGTTTTGTTTTCTCTTCTCTCCTCTTTCTCTCATTTTCTAGGCTACCAAACAACCTCTGAGACAACCTCAGAGGAGGCCGGCTAAGCCTTTCTTTTGAAGAGGAAGGTAGCTAGCTTGGTTGTGGGCATTTGCAGTTGTCCTCATGTTGAATGCTACTGTGCACTTATTTATGGCTCCCATCTTCCAAACTAGGTTGAATATCATGTAATGTCACTGGCCATTTCTGGGTCATTATGCTTAGATACAGTTGTATACTTATTACAGATGCATCAGTGGGTTTTTTTAGATGGTCTTACGAGCCACCGAAATGATGTTGTTCAGTAGGGTTTTAAATCGAAGGCCAGATGCATGTTACCCGTGGTTACCAAATAGGGATGAAGTGATTCTAGTGGTTAGGGTTTGGCAAGCAACAAAGATCCTAAGCAGGCTCGACTATAGGTCGCTGCCATAATACGAGGATAAAAACCCGAGGATACTTTGTTTGTCCCTATATTATCAAGTTAGTGACCTAAATCTTCAAAGTTAACTTTTCACACATCATTTCACTTTATGCTTATTCAGCCAAACTATCACTCGTTTTGAAACAAATCCAAAAATCAATAGAAAGCCTTACCTTTTCACACTTATGCAAATCATCTTGATGAAAACCCATCTCGTGTTCGACCTTTAGATCGCTTATAATTGGCAGTGAGTTTGACCACGGCAAGAGGGGAGGAACTTAGGATATAAATTTTGTTGATTCCGCTCACGACGTCATTTAGAGGTTGCGACCAGAAGATGAACCTTCTTTGGGAAGAATGGATGAGTGATTAGACAACTGATGTCGCGACCAAATAAAAGCTTCACACGTATAGCCGTGGTATAACCGAGGTCACAAAGAATCAAGGTCACACATAGGAAGAGCCAAGGATGCTAAAGGAAAAACACACCAAATAATAGCCTTCGCGACAAATGCTTAGACAACTGATGTCGCGACAAAGAATCGAGGTAACGACATTAACAACCAATCGCGCGATTCGAATCCACAAAGAGGCGCATCAAAGAACCTGCAACTCGTAACCCTATAACAAGCAAATGCCATCAAGGAAAGCGTACTTCGCGCCAAAACGAGATCTGCAACCTAAGGCTCATGTGGTATTTTAATTTTCTTCTTTTCTTTGTTTGTCGTTATTTTAGATTGCATTGTTATTTCTTTCAATTTGATCCGGACAAGAATGTTAAAGTATAGTTTAATGCGTAATTTTTATTTCTTTTCAAATTATCGTTGATAGTCTGAATTCCAGACAAATTTTGGAATTCAGATTTCCAGTATCCGATTTACAAGTGGTTCTCTTGACGTAAACCATCGAGTGTAATAAAGTAATTTAGAAACCCGCCCATTGAATAGACTCCTCGTTGTTAGAATTTATCTTTCCTCAGAAATTTATCGGCTACCGAACTTCAATATAAATCTTCATCGGTTCTCGATTATCGTATCCGATCCCAATGTCGTTGTCCTATACCCGCATTAGGATTGTTTCATGCCTGGTCTGTGATACCTCCGATGACACTGCAGAAGGCATTCAAGAGTGGTGAACAATTTCGAAGGTATGCGAACCTCGATGGAGATCTAATGAGCTCAGAATTTATCGATAAATCCTCTTCACTTGAAACCGAGAATGAGTTGAATGACTTATCACTAAACAGCATGAGAGTTCACCTCGATTCGAACAAAGAAGTTCAATCCCGTGTTAGCAAAGGGATCTAATCAAGGAAAGGATGAACCTAATTCAATTTGAGGATGAGAAACCAAAGCAAAGTGTAAATCCATGCTATACCTGCAGGTCTTTAGGAGCTAAGGTTTCATAAATCCCATGTTCGTGGTATGAAGTATTGAAAAGAAAATATCCGTAACAAGGTAACCCAGACAAAGTAGTTATCTAATCCTGGCTTCGAATCAGTGGAAGATATTAGATGGACGAATGTTGCCTTCATGAGAAATCCAACTCGCACTACCCTATTCCTCGACAGTTTTAAATAAATATGTGGTTCATAAGCAAAAGTTACAAAGTAGTCTACAGAATCGATGTTTCAAATAAAGATTTCAATGTCTTTAAAGATAAATATCTACCAATTTGTTATTTAAGATTTCTGCGAATTCATTATGTTATTAAGTCACTTTCTAGTTTTTATTATTTCAAGGTTTGCTAAGAATATTGCCTATCAAAGTCCAAATAGTATAGAGTTTGAGAAATGTGGTAGTTGATTTGAGAATTCTCGGTGGATTCTGTGGACTGGCTGACCGGACTTAAATCCAATTTACTACTTGTCTAATTGCATACTTGTAGCATCCCCGACCAAAACCAAAGAAAATGATTTTACTCTTAAGGAAACCATGAATCAAAAGACATTAGATAAGGAACACAACAAATGTAAGTTTCATGTATTATTGCTGTGATTGATACAGTCCCTCGGGTAATAATGGTATAAAGTTGTATAGGTATTTCGGTCCATCACAAAAGAGGTGAATGAATGGTCGTTTCGCCTTGTGGATCCGCCTAGGATTCTCGTGGACTACGCTGGTTCTCGGGTCGGCCGTCTCGCTTGTGGAGCTATGTTTCTACCCGCTTCCCCTCGTGGGAGTTATGCTCGCTTCGTCGAGGAGTCCCAGAGGGCGGTATATTTCGACTGTGCCAATAGGTAAGTATCCGGTCAACAAAATTTGTGTCCTAATTCTGCACCGCCGTAGCAAAACTACTGCAAAGATAGCTAGTCAGGGTCGAAATTACAGTGGATGAGTTTTCTTCATGCTAAAATGATTGATGGTGAGGTTCAAAATGGTGAATTAAATTGGATTCTTCAGCTGGTTAAAAACAAAGGAGGTTTTAGGTTTAAAACTAAATAATAAAGTTAAATGTAAATTAGAACTCCTAGCGCAAAGAGGTCACCGGGGGGTTGAGTTTTACAAAGCTCACCGAGAGGTCCTCGAGGTTATTTCTCGCCGTGTGGAGGATATTATAGTCATCTCCCGAACCTGATCTTCATTTAGCTATAAACCCAATAATTATCCTTCTCAAAGATATGTTTAACAAAGAGTTGGTCACCGACAAGGAAATAAATATTTTTCCCTAACTCACTTTACACAATGATTAATAGAGGGTAACTAATATCTGGATCTAGCAATAAGCATCCATCGAACCCCAAAAGATTACCAAACAAAAGTCATTCAAGGTGAATCTAGGGATTTAAACCTATAGCTCAAAGGAAACAAACTGCAAGGCATACCGTTGAAAAATAGGAACCTCCAACAAATTTCCTCAAGTGATCCCACCCCCAAAGAACCTTTCCTTTGCAAGGGATAAGGGTTTTAGTCATTGTCGGGCTTTTCTATATGTGATTAAACCCCTTAAAATACACAAATACCAGCCTTACAATTCTTATAATCTAATGTCATTTGGATAATTTGGCTACTAAAATAATTCTCTGTGGATTAAAAGTAAGGGTTCGGGCTTATGACACCGCAAGGCACAGGTCATAAGTAGTAATCCAATAAAGTCCAGATCATTCCCACAGATCGATAGCGACCAGCAGATCAATCACCCCAACTACGTAAAATTTCATACTATTCGACCTTAAACTCATGTAGGAAAATTTCTACCAAACAACAAAAAATTAAAATCTATACTATTGAATATGCTCAAATTAAACTAAAAACAAAAATGAATGACTAAAAATAGTTGTATAGTGAGGTCTGGTTTGAATGGTTCTTGTGAGAAAGCAAAAAACTATCGATGGAACAGATCAATTCAGACATATATCCATTGCTTTGCCATTTCATGTTGTGGATCGATTTTTGTCCAATTTCCTAATTATTGGAATTGGATTTCTCAGCTTCAGCGATTTAATATCCTTGCTTCTCTCGAAGACAAGATCAAACCTTGACTACAGTATTCCATTCTCTTTGAGATCTGGGTATTTTCTTTCTCAATACTTCACACCCATTTCTCAATACTTCACCTTAGATATTAGCTAGGATTCACGCTACTTAAGTAATTTGACTCGACCTCGGATCTATGGGTTTATCCCTTTTTCACGATTAGATCTATGCTAGCACGAGATCGGGACGTGCACAGTAGATTAAGGTGAACTCGATTGTTGATATTGTTAAATACACACCCTCCAACTTCAATTATGGCGAATGGGATTATCAAAATGAATATGGAGCTGACAGATAGTCAAATGGTAGTCGAACATACCCGAGAAAGAACTCCACCAAGAATCTGATATCTGTATGTGCTGAGAGGGCATCTGGTCTCTCAAGAGAGTAAGAATGCATTCTCATTTGGTACTAGGTACTCTTTAACAGGAACTTATCCATCCCAAAAAAGCATTGATTAAGTAAAAACTAGACCCAAATTAATTCTCTATAAATTACAGGAAAGGCGTAACTGAAATGTAAGTAAATCCAAATAATTTGCTCTACATTAAATTGCGAATCAAGAAATGAATTAATGATCCTTTATACTATAATTGCAATAAATAGAAAAAGAAATGCATTCTGAGAGATTTTGTCTGAACTGTCAGAATTTTCAGACGATGTGCTAAGAAAAATAACATATGGAAGTCATTTCGACTACGTCTACTGCGCAGTTCACGGATTCAAAACGAGGAAGTAAAACTAAAATAAACTAAAATAAATCTACTCTATATTATACACTTTTGAGAGTTCCTCTTCTTTTACTTTAACGGGTAGTGAAGAAGGAAAACTACTTTACTATTCGAAATCTCTCTATTATCTTTTAAAAAATAAAGAAGGCGGTAATCAGACTCGGTGGAAATCAGGATAAAAGCCCGGCCTTTGTTTCTGTAGCGACAACAGTTGATGTGCAGACATAGATCTCTTGATGGCTCTGTCCATGGAGTCGCGACCTCTTCCTTTCAAGTTGCTGTTTTTAACTTTCACGACTTTGATTATTAGTGGTGTGGTAATTATAGTCGCGACCTCTTATGCTGATGAGCTTTGCCAGTGTTGATGCGATATAGGGTTGATGCAAGCCATGGGACCATCATTATTCCCCTATTCTTCCGGTAATGCGGCCCATTTGCAGCATCCGGTTTTAGGTTGGGCCACCTTCTAACTGTTTGTAAGCGGACTTCATGTTGACAGTTCATGGTAACGATGCGGTGGTGGTTTCTGTTGTCTTCATAACTTTCGGTGCATGTGCGACCTCGCGGGTGATGTGACGACCTCTCTCTTTCCATTTCTTTTCTTGAGTTGCAACCTGGTTCGTTATAGCGATTTCTTTCTTCAACTCTTTTTTGGTGCGACCTCAATTTAATCTTCCCGACATCAATTTCTTCCCCATGGCACTGCGAGTGCGACCAGACTGATTGTTGTGCGTTTATCAAACACGCTCGTGACTTTTTAAAAGGTTGCAATGGGTTCTTGGCAGTGCCTCTTAAACTCAGGTTGCGTTTCATTGACCTTTATTTTGATTTGCACTGAATCTTGTTATTTTTATCCAGCGATATCAGGTGATGTGCGACATGAAGTGGAACTTAATAAAAAACTAGTTTGCAACCTCTTCTTTATGAGAACTACTGTGGCTTGACACGACAGTCTGATCCACGACACCAGGTTTATGTCGTGACATGGAACAACTATCTTAAATTGTTTCTTTAATTAAATCGTTTTCTTTGTATGGTTCTTTTCCAAGTGTGACTTTAATTGTTCACGTTTAGTTTCTTAACTAGAAACCAGGATTTGTTCTTTGTCATTGACTTCGATGTGGGCTGGAAAATATATGATTTAAAATTCTAATTGTGACCTCAAGATCTCTTTATGATGATTTCTTGATTTTTGCTAACATTTGATTTACCTGCTGTATTTTCTGCAAATTGAAATTTGAGTCAATTATCGCACTATGAAACAATTCAACGTTGTTCTGTAATAACTGAGAAAAATGAATTTAGATAATGGGTTTTTGGACTCATGGAATTATTGAAGACTTAAAAATTTTGTGTACTGACAAAGAAAATGATTGTTTTGTCTCAAACGATAAACAGAAAAATTTTAAGGACATTTCTAATTAGGCTACAGGTCTTTCCATTCCACCTTTTAGCTGAATTAATAGATACCAACATTATTTTAAATTTCACGTTTTGATGCAAGAACAAGACATGGTATACTTCTAACACAAAATTTCTTAATAAACTAATGTATTTAACGATTTATTTTACAAATATATATTAAAGTAATGTCTTGGATCATCAATCATAATATTCGTATATTGAATTTGGTTAATCTTACGGGAGTTTTCTTATTGTTTGTCAAGTCCCATAGGCTTGTTTTTCATATTGATCCTCCCACTAATGTGAGTGAATTCAACTTTAAAATAAATGAGGTCTTTCGGGCTTGTAGTGTTGGGCTTAGTTAATTGGGTAGATAATGGAAAAATTTAGGTTAAAATTCTAGTTTCATCTGCTCTCACATGTTGCCTCATTTCACCGATTTCTTGCATTCTTCTACATTATATGATACCCAGCTAATTTATCTTTTGATTCTTTGTGTGGGATTTCAGTTCCATATGTAGTGGTCAGCAGTTCCCTTTTGTTCTTTCCTCCTTCTTTTATTCTTAGTGAGACTAGTGCAATGTTTGTCTTCTTAGGCTTTCTATTGTCTTAGAACTTTGGGCTAGCAACTCCATACCCGATTGGCATTAGGGTCTTGGGTGTTCAAAACTAACACTCTGACGTATTGCCAGGAAATAAACCTAAGATAAAACTTATTCATATTTCCACTAATTTCTTCTTCTTTACCTCTTCAACTCCTTCATTGTCAAAATTTGAATATTTAAAATTTGTTTATTTCCTTATACTAAACTTTTAAAAACGAGGAAAATTTGGATAATTTGAACTCTTCTTGCGGGTTTATTTAAGGGAAAGGGAATTTTGGTTTTCAATTGTTGTTTATTGAAGAAATGTAAACTTGTTTATTAAATCAAAGAGACTAGAAGAATATAATAACATATTTTAGGTAAACTTAGAAAGAAATATTTGGACCGCTCTCTATAACATCATTTCTTGTTAAAATTTGTTTTCACTACAGATTCTCGTGATCAATCTGACAGTTCTGGGTTAGTTAAATCTGAATCTCCCGGAAGATGTATAATTCATCAAAGTTTCATAAGTTTTGTTGACTAAGTGTATTATTTCTTCAAGACTTGTATTTATTTCTTGTTTTACTTAGTATTTTGACTTGAAATATTTTGTTCCATCGTAGTGTTTCAATTTTTCTGAGCTAAATGAATTTAAATAAAAGCGAGCAATACTCTAATTTCAGTTTTATTATTGAGGCCACAGTTCTTTCAATTTCTGTCTTTGAGAAAAAAGCCCAGTGCTATTTATTTGATTCCTAAACGAGAAAGAAAATGACACATAAGCAGAATTCGAGGAGATCATGAACATTCAATCAATTTGCATCTGTTATCCATGAACAATTTCTATTTATTAGTGAGAAACTATCTCTATCAACAAAAAGACACTTATAAAATGAAAAGTCAAATAAATAAGACATATAGATAGACAAATGAGTTTCATTAAAAAAATTTTGAATATGTATATTATATTAAAACCTTGATTCCTTTTCTTCTCATGTATTCACTTTGGTATTATGTTTAGGGGTCTACCATCAAAGCGGCTTCAGGAACAGACTTCAGAATTTCTTCATCTTTTGCTTTTCTATGGCAAGGAGGAATTCTTGCCACCTATTAGATAACATTATTGAATTTTCCTTCACTTACAAAATAAAGCGTATCTTTTCCCCCTATGGTTAATTGTTCCTTCTGCTTTAAGATATACATTGCGACTTGGATAAATTAAGTTGATTAGTTCTTTCCAACCATGTTTTCCTTCATCTCCTCATCAATCTCCGATTCTTTGATCTCTTTCTTTCATTATCTTCCTCAAGCTCTTTGAACAATTCTTTATATATATGTTAGCCATGATCTTTCTTAGCATGCTATTTTCATTTCTTTCTTCTCCCTTCATGATGTTTAGCAATTCATCTCTTGATGATTATTGTGAAAACTGCCTCTCACATGTGCCCATAAATCTTCTCTTCTTATCTTTTCAACTCTTCTTTGTGTTCTTCTTCTCTTGTTATCGATTTTCTTCCCATATTTAATTCCTTCCTTCTTATTTGTAGCCTCCACAATTCTTCAAGTCCTTTGTTGCCTTTCCATTGAGTTCCTCTTTCTCCTTTCTTTTTCATTAATTCGACATCTACATTATTGGCATTTCCTTCTCTGCTCTTTTGGATAAACTTACACTGACACTAATGTGCGTTCTTGTATTTAGGAGATAAGGGATATGTTGGGCTTGTCTTTGAGAAGTTCTCATTATTTCGAGATGATCTTTGTGCTGGAACCTCTTCCATCTCTTTCTTCTCATCAGTTTACGCATCTAACTCTGCTGAACAAAAATACAACATATCTTTGTTTTTCATTGCACAGGCCCATGTCATCAGTGGGAGTCAGGAGGATGGGGATCTTCTTCCTGGCTTCCACTTCACTGACCAGGAAATGATCGTAGTAATGGTGGTAGGGTGAAGGAATGTTCTTTCTTTTATTGCTATGATGGTACCCTTTTTGATTGATTCTTCAATTAGCATTCCCATGTTTATTTTGTATCCTTTGGGCTGTGAGGATAGCTTCTTACCGATTTCTCCTAGCGATGGAGGGTGTGTAGAGTGCCTCAAAGCTATCATGTAAAATAAAACCAAACCTTTGCCTCTTCTGTGAGACTCAGCATATGGCATGATGGGGATGTAGTCACTTCCCGCACCACTTCTCCTCAGAGTCAAGGGTTCACTATTTTTTAAAACAATTTTGGGCTCTCAACAGGTTTCTTTTATTTAAACCCAAAGCAAATCTCTAGTTTAAACATATTTGTGCTTCTATATTCTCGAAGGGCACTTATTTTTACTCTCCTTTGAAACAAAGTCATGTCGATTTCCTACCATGTTTGCATAGAATTCCCTTAGAGAGCCGAAAACCCTAGTGCTTGTGTTCATAAAGAACTCCCAACCTCTCTTTTATTCTTCAGAGAAAATGGAAATCAATTTACAAAACCTCTTTCATAAACAAATTCTTTATCAAACATCACTTGTTCCATAATTCTTGGCTTTGTGTTAAGTCCTTGTTCTCTTATTATTCATCTATCAGTTGCTCCTCTCAGCACAATACGGTTTCACTTTTTCAACATTTGCTTCTCTTACTTGGGTTGATTTTCGGCTGAACTATTCTCTTGCCCTCAACATTGTCTTATAGTAATTCGTTGATCAATTGTTAAGATTGGTGACTTCATGCATCTTGGTTTCTTTGTCATGATTATTGATTTTTGAAGTGTGAACTTCACAGTTTCTAAGGGTTTTCAAAATTCAAAAAAATGGATCTTGAGCCCAGAAAGGTTGAGGTGGAAGCTACAGTTTACTAAATTTGAATTTGAATAATATTTGGGTTTAATGTGACAGCGCATAAGTCCGTTATTAACTATTGGGCCTTAAATCAATGATTGTCCAATATTTTTTTTATTTTAGCTATTGGGCGCCCAAATTAAAAGGTTTCTCTTCTGGGCTTTTATTGTTCTGACTTCAAAATTTTATGTAGTGACCTGAAAAGTGAGTCCACAGCAGGGAAAATAGTGTTGCATCATAAAAATGTTCTTTCCCTCCTTTATTTTGGTTGTGACCTCAATTTCATTATTTTGACTTACTTTTTCACTTTTTTTTCTTCACATCCAGCACTCTTGGTTGCCACTTTTGAATTAATGTTGTGATCCAAAACATAAACACTCAATTTCACAACAATTTCAATATATTCACTTCATTAAACAACTGCTTCGACTCATACGTATCCTTATAAAAATTTAGCAACCATCACATGTATATGTATTAATGATTAAGCATCAAAACAAGATAAAAAAATATTCCCCAAACTTTCAAATCATGTTATATCAGGACAAATTTAAAAATTCAAATCAAAGAAGAAAAAAAAGAAAAACATTTTGGTCTTTTATGCTTTAATTGAGTTTTGATTTGATTCTCTCCTTTTTAATCTTCATTGTCTATGAAACAAAAATAAAATATTTCTCTTTCAATCAAAATTAGTAAAATCACAATAAACTATTAGAAGATAAGCTTACATAAAATTGTAAGTATAACAAGAAAAATTAAAATCAAGCCCAGTGTGGTTGCCTTCCTAAAATTGCTCAATTTTGATCTTTTAATTTGGACTCTCTTTCTTTGCCTTTGTTCTGTTTCTTCAATTTTCTTCATTAGAACTAAGGGTTTTATCTTCAATTGCTTTTTCCCAGATAATGTTTAATCTCTGACCATTAACTTTGAACTCCCTCATGATTGCTAGTTCTAAAGTCATCCTTGCCCAATTATTGTGTAATACCATAATTGTCAGCTCCATTGGACTTAAACTTTCTACAGGAAAGAGTCTTAATGCAGGTTGAATAACAAGATTTGATCTCACTTGTGAATTCCCTCCTCAAATTCGTTAGTCATGCCATTTTTGTTTATCCCATGTAGATTCTGGCACTATCATAAAACCGTTTCCTCAAACTCTTCCAATTCATTTAAGCAGAGTAGCCCTATCTTCTTTACTTGACTTCCCAAATCAAAATTTAGCTTCTTGATGGCCCACATAGCTTTATATTCTAGCTCAAGAGGTAGGTGACAAGGTTTTCCAAAGACAAGTCTGTATGGGGACATTCCAATGGGAGTTTTAAAAGCAGTCCTGTATGCCCATAGTGCATCATCAAGCTTCAAAGACCAATCTCTCATGCTAGAACTTACAGTCTTTTCCAGAATTTTCTTTATTTCCCTGTTGGAAATTTACGACACTTATTTATTTGAGAATGATAAAGCCAAAGCTCATAATGTGTTGATACCATATGCTCATGGTTTGTCATTTTCTCTATTTGTTTTTGCAAGCTATTCTCCGTATAATTATAGTTTTAGGGTGCCTCTAGATACGCTAAGAATATTTCTTTGTAAAAAACCCACAAGCGTATTGGCATCATTCTTTGGACATGTGCACTTCACCATTTTGATACATAATCCCACAACTGGGAGTGTATATATTTCCCAAATGGCTGGAAAAGGTCCCATAAAATCCATTCCCCATACATCAAACAACTGCTGATTCCTTGCGGGAGCATCTCATGCCTTTTCTTTGATATTTTCCCATTCTTTGGCATTGATCTGACTTTGCCCATTCAAAAGCAGGTCTTTAAAAAATGGTAGGCCAATAGAATCTGGTACGGAATTTTATGGATTAGGCACATCTCTCACTATAAAGTGTCCTCCATTAAGGTGATGCATGACATTCTTTAAAATCTTGCTTTGCTCACCTTACGGTACGCATCTCCTTATAATCATCGACTCCTCTTTTAAACAATAATGGGTCATCCTAGTACCTTCTATCAGTCCTTAACTTTTTTTCTCTGTTGGTAGCTGAATTCTGGTGGTATAATTCCACAAGCTAAGAAATTCACAACTCTTAAGACATACCTAGGAGTGATTTAGGTGACCAGTTGAAATAACTTGCTCATCTGGAAGAACTACGCTATTTCTCTTCACTTCTTGTACAATACAGTTTCTCTACTCTTTGACCAGTGATCAGCTATCACGTATCACTTCCCTTTTGTCTTTTATTTCTAAATCAAATTCACGCAATAATAGCACCACGATCAATCTTGGCTTTTGCTTCTTTCTTTGCCATTAGATATTTAATTGATGCATGATCCAATGTGTATAACAACATAGGACCAGATATGGCCTCAGACTTTTCATGCAAATACTATTGCCCGACATCTCTTTTTCGATCATTGAGTAATTTTTCTTGTGCTTCATTAAAGGTTTGCTAGCATAGTAGATGGCCTTGAACACTTTTCATCTTTACGTCTGTCTGACTCCGTTGCAAAATCCTTTGGCATCACACATGATTTCAAATTCTCTGTTCAATCTGGTTTTCATGATGGGAGCTTCAACTAATCACGGATTTGATTGCTTCAAATGCTTTTGGGATCATCAAAAATAGAACTTAGTATCTTTCCATCAATATAATTGGTCTAGCAATTTTTGAGAAGTCTCGATAAATCTTCTATAAAATCCGTATGTCCTAGAAACTTCTGATTCCCATGTTTGTAGTGGGTGGCATTAGGTTTCTTATAATTAAAACTTTTGCCTAGTCTACCTCGAAAGCCTCTTTACTTGAATCATGCCCAAGACAATTCCTTTGTAACCATAAATGGCATTTTCCCGGTCGAGCAATTCTTGTCTTTGCACCTTTAGTAATCCCCGGGTTATGCGGCATTGTTCAAGCGGATCCATACAACGTAAAATCACTTGATCTCTCTTCTTATGCTAGATGGGAAATATGAACATCATGCATCTTTAAGGTACGGGGCATTACACAGACCAAATGGCATTCTCTAGGAAAAATTACCAAATGGGCATGTAAAGTGGTTTCTCACGATCTTCAGGTGCAATAGCAATTTAGTTATATCAGGAGTATCCGTCAGAAAGCAAAATGAAGTGTCACACTTACGACCTATCTGACATTTGATGATGAAGGTAGGCAAAAATGATCCTTCTGGTTTGCGATTATTCAATTTTACGTAGTCAATACACCCTCGACCTGTCACGGATCTTGTAGGAATCGGTTTCATTCTTTTCATTTGGAATCTGGTGAATCCACTAAGGACCACATGCCCAGGGCTTGCCGAGAACCTCTAATCTCACTCCATCTCTCAGCATTTAACCATTTAGAACTTTGCCCCGATAACTTCTTTCATCATTGGGTTCGGCCTCCTTTGATGCTCAATAGAAGTTTTTGCATTATCTTCTAGCGATATTTTGTGCGTATAAATAGGAGGTTGAGACTACCCGCGGATCTTCAATGGACCAACCCGATTGATTCCTTGTATTTCCTCGAATTACCAGCAACCATGTTTTTCAACTTGATCAATGCGTGATATGATAAGCTGGTTTCTCTTTTCTAGTTCTACAAAACTCATATTTTTAAATGACTAGGCAATTCTTTCAATGTTAGCCTTCTACATAGTTTTCTGCTCATGAGTTTTCTTTGTTTGGTTGCTTACCTCATCTTATTTGTTTTCATTTATACTGAGATTGTTTCATGAAGCACAAGTGAAGGCAATACTTCACAATCAAAGCTCAAGGTGAAGAATTCATCTCAATTTCATTGATAGAGTGTTGAATGACCTGTCGAATTCAATTCATCATTGAGAAGGCTATTGTTTCTTCTGACCCTTACTGGCCCATGCACTCTGCATTAGGATGTTCCGGATCTTAATATTAAAGTACCTTTGCTGTCCCCCGACTACGGAGTGTCGGTTCACCTTTGCATGCGTCTATCAAGAGGCTCATTGCTAAGAAAAGGCCTTCCAATATAAAGGATTTGGTATCTTCCTCCTGTCGCATGATAACAAAATCCAGCTGGAAAATGAATTTCCCAACGACAAGTACATCTTCAGGCCTTGATTGTGCATTCAGGATCTGTTATACAATGATATATTATTGTGAGGTGATTCTCCCCAAACTAAGTCTACTTTTATAGATGGGCGTTAGAGATTTATACTTCTTGTAGAATCACATAAAGCTTTCTTGAATTCGTATTTCCACATGGATGGGAATGGTGAAGCGCAGGGAGTCTTTCATCTTTAACAGGAGCTTACTGTTTGGATGATAGCCTTTGAAGTGTGGATTAAGATTCCTTCTCCCTCCTCGGCTATCTTTCTTTGTTTACTCAATCTCTCTCCTTGAAATTTTGCATAAAGGGCGTTTGGTTGATGACCTCATAAAGGATATTTATTTCTGACCCTTCTTGAAAATATCCGGGAATTTAGAAAATTGTTCTTCTCTTCTTGACCACGAAGTCTACGTAGAGATAGCTATGCAGATGTATCTTGGTACTCCTTCCTTCTTTTTTTGGTCATTACTTCCTTTTAGCTGTTCAATCTGGTTGTTCTTCTCTTCTGCCTTTTCATTCTCTTCTTTCTCTGCCTCTATCTCTTCTTTCCTTTCTATCTTTTGTTCTTTGCTCAAATTCTTCCACTTCTTAGTAGATTGACATACGGAGTCTTTGGGTTCTTAAGTGTCACTAGGGAATGTACCCTTGCTCTGATTTGGAATATTCAGGGCCAATTTCCCTATTTGTGTCTCTAAATTTTGTAGCGAGGCACTAGCATTCTTCTGAAACATGTGTGTATTAGACTTGAAAGCTTCCAAGTCAGATAGTTTCTGTTCATGGAATTGTAATAGCCTCTTGCTATCCCTCATGAAGCTATGACATACGTTCTTCAAATAAGTTGGGGTTTTCTCTTTCAGGCGATATTCATTTATGCCTTGTTTCCTTGGTCTTCTTCTTTGGAACCTTGGTGGCTGCTAATATCCTTGTTGAGGATGTTGTCCTTGCCTTGGGCCGTGTAATGCCCCTCCACCATATGAGAAATTCTCATGGTTCCTCAGTGCTGGATTGTAGTGTGTGGGCATGTTAGGATTTGACATGAAATGATAACTTCTTTGCTGGATTTCACGTACTTAACCTCCATGGTTTCATAGTTATCCTTCTGTTGGCACATGGCACTTCTTTTCATTAGTTCTCTTTCCCACTTGCTCATATTTCATGAAGCGGTGTGCATCCTCTCTCTTGTTTATCCATCCTATGCATTATGGCATCAACTTTGCTTCCATAGGTTTGTCATCTTTTCGGCTCCATGACCCATTTTCCTCTACTACTTCCTCTTGAAAGCTTCGAATGGAGCTTTCATATTGCATTTTACTTCAAATCTTCGATTAGATCTCTCACCTCTTCGACACTTTTACGTTTAAAGTGCTCCCATAGCATGAAGCATCAATAATGCCTTAGATGTATCATTTAAGCATACACTATGTCCATCCCCAGGTCTTCAAATCTATTCCATGCATTGGGGCACCCTCTTGACAACCTCTTGGATCTTTCCCGGGCTATATAGACTTTCATCTTCCCCTTGTTGGAATACTATTATCTCTCTTCGTCTCTACGAAGTAGAGATGGAAAGAATGCGCCTGGTGAAGCTACCAACTCTTCCAGTATCAATAGAACCATATGGTAATGATTCATACCATGTGAAACATGTATCTCTCAAAGAAAATGGGAAGAGATGCGGTTTTATCACCTACGAGATACTGCAGATTCTTTGACTTCATTGTGACCGACCATTAAGAGAATCTTCCCAGTGCTCATTTGGGTCTTCGATTGGATGACCGATCGTGATGTTAACTGAACCATTGTAATTAAAACGGCTTAAGTTCGAAATTATTTGCATCTCTGATTAGGTTGTCTGATTACGAGAATACTCTTCTGAATAATAGGCCTCAGAAATCCTCCATTGTCGATAATGGGAGGCCTTAAATTTCTTGTCCTATTCTACAATACAGTCATGTCTCTCATCTGCCATAGTAGTCTTGCTCTTTTGTCCTTCTTAAGCTCCTAGTGTTCTCCTCCAGTTCAATGTCTGCTTTGGAATCGAGTGGAATCTTTGTTTCTATGCATTAAAGGTTTTCCTAAAATCAAAGCATACACAGATTAATAGGATTAGTCAAAATAAACAAATATTTCAACATGGATTGTTAAGGTAGTGTGATGTAGCCTTTGCTTGAAAAGCTATTTTGTTCTTTTAAAAATGTCCAAATTAGTATTTCCTTCTTTGGTCGGGGATATTGATCTAATTAATTCTTTCAATCTGAAACAGCGGTGCCATAAACTTGTTCACCTTTTTCTATATAGACTAAAAACCCCCTCAAAATACCACGGCTACGAGCCTTACAATTCTCTTATACCCATGTCATTTTGGATAATTTGACTACTAAGTGATTTTCTCTTAATGTTGTAAAGGATTAAAAGAAATAAGGGTTGGATTAATGCACAGTGCTGAGTCATTCAAATAGTAAATCTAGAACCATAAGTCAGGGATATGTTCCCACAAGATTGATAGCGAATTGAGATAAACTACCCCAACTACTAAAATTTCATACTATTTGGACTCAAAACTCATGGTGAAAATTTTATCAAAACAACAAAAATTAAAATCTATACTATTGAATATGCTCAAATTAAGCTAAACAAAATAAATGACTAAAAATAAATTTGTACATAAAGAATGGTTTGAATCGGTTTCTTGTGAAAGCGAAAACTATCAATGAAATACAATGGGCTATCAATTCGGCACTATATCCGTTGCTTTGTTCTATGTATGGATCACGATTTTTGTCTGAATTTCCTAATTATTGAATTGGATTTCTCCTTTTCAACGATTTAATATCCTTGCTTCTCCTCGAAGACAAGATCAAAACTACGACTATTTGTGTTCCACATTCTCTTTCAAGATGGGTATTTTTCTTTCTCAATACTTCACACCATTTCTTTGTTGGCCAATGAGACTTTACTTCACCTTCTGAGGATATTAGCTAAGTTCTGCTACTTAAATGGTGGCTCAACCTCTAGATCTATGGGTTTATCCCTTTCCCTTGATTAAATCTATGCTAACACAGGGATCGGGACGTACCTGTAGATTAAGGTGAACTCTTTGATTGTTGATATTGTTAAATACACCCCTCCAACTTCAATTATGAGCAAATGGGGGATTTATCAAAATGAACTCTCAGAGCTCAGCAGTTCGTCAATGGTAGTCGAACATACCCAGAAAAGAACACTCTCAACTCTCAGGAATCTCCGTCTCTATGTCACCACGAGAGGGCATCCACGGATATCCAGTAGATACATTCCCCTCAACTGGTACTAGGTACTACTGGTAGAGACTTATCCATTAAAAACGACAGATTAAGTAAAAACTAAACCCTGAATTTAATTCTCCACACGTAAGTAATGAAGGCGCTAAATGTAAATCCAAATCCGGATGAGCTAAGCTCTGATTCTTGCATTCTGAATCAAGAAATGAGTGCAGTCCACTGCTTTAACCACTATAATTGCAATAAATAAGAAAGAAATGCCATTCAAATTTGTCTGAATTTATATTCAAACCAGTAATACTAATATTTTATTCTGAAAATCCTTCGACTCCGTCTCTGCATGGTTGTCAGATTCAAAACCGAGAAAAATAAAACTAAAATAAACTAAAATAATTACTCTATAATATACCTTTGAGTTCCTCTTCTTTTCCTTTTAATTGTGAAGAAGGAGAAAACTACTACTATTGAAATCTCTCTATTTATCTTGTCAAAGAAAAAGAAAGCTGGTAGAATCCCCAACGAGACTCAGTGGAAGTGAGATAAAAGCCCAGCCAGCGTTCCTGTCGCGACCTCAAGTTGATATTTGCGACGCCGAGGTCTGTGATGGCTCATGATCCGGTGAGCCTCTTCCTTTCAAGTTGCAACCTGTTTGTCTTTCAATAGCTTTGATTAGTGGTCGCGACGTCGTTTGTGGTCGCGACCTCTTATGCTCAGTGTTCCTTCAGTGTTGATGTCGCGACCTCAGGTTGATGTCGCGACATCAATGTCTTCCTATTCTTCCAGCATTTGTGTTGCGACACCAGTTTTAGGTTGCAACCACCTTGCTGTTTGTAAACGACTTCATGTTGTGACTTTGATTCCTTGGTTGCAATTCTATTGGTGGTTTTCTTGTCTTCATAACTTTCAATTTTATGTCGCGATCTCATGGTGATGTCGTGACCTCTTCTGCTTTCCATTTCTTTTCTTCAAGTTGCAACCTCAATTCCACGTTGTAACTGATTTCTTTCTTCCTAAATCTTTTCCAGGTTGCGACCTCAATTTGATGTCGCAACATCAATTTCTTCTTCTCAGCTTTTCTTCAGGTCGCGACTTGAATGATTGGTCGCGACATCACTTCTGCTCATTGACTTTTAAGGTTTATAAACTAGGTTCATGCAGAGTGATTCTGTCTTACTCACGAGGTTACGACCTCTTTTGACCTTGTTTTTCGGATTTGCACTTTGAATCTGTTGTTTTTTGGCTTAAGATCAAGTTGATCTCGCATGACATGAAATGGAGCAAGTAAAAAACTAGTTGCAACCTCTTTTCTTTAAAAGACTTCCTCTTGTGGCTTCATGACGAGATACGGTCGCGACCTCAAGTTTATATGTGACATCAATTTTCTTCTCTTGATTGTTCCTTTAGTCTCAATCACGTTTTCTTTGTGCAAATTCATTTTTCAAGTCACGACTTGATTGTTCACGTTTAGTTTCTTCTTCAAAGCCAAATTTGTTCTTTGTCATTCAGGGTTCAGCTTGAATCTTTGAAGCTTCTTATGCGTGACTTAAATTTCCTTGTTTGTGACCTCAGACAATGCAAGCTGCCCAGTGAGTTCTTGATTTTGCTAATTTGATTTTCTACTGTGTTTTCCCACAAATTGAAATTGAATAATTATCCTTTGAACAATTCAACATTATTCTCATAATAAACTTCAGAAAAATGAATTAAAAATCTGTGAGTTTTGGACTCATCATACTCATCCTCAAGTTTTATGATAACCCGGAGTTGTTTAGCAACCGAAGAAAAATAGAAAAGAAAGGGAAAGAAAATGAAACGAACTTAGGACTGAAAGCTTCTCAAGTGTCGCGAAACGATTGATGTATTTATTATTTACAATTGAGAAACTATATATGCTTAGAAAAGGGGATACAAAATATGACCATTAAATTACGGTGAGGGTAGAAAGGAGAAAAACCAAACGGATAGTTTATACACAAAAAACGGGGAGCGGACAATTTCGGCTATGCCTTGGTGATTTTTCTCTATGATAGTGAATGTCGTATATTGTGAATATTAAGCTATGATACTTGAGGCCTATGATAGCGAAAAATTCAATCCTCTTGAAGTGAAATTTAAGCTATGCATAGTAATTTTAGCTATGATAGCGAAAATTCCGGCGTAACAAAATTTCGGCATTATTCATTCTTTCTCGGTACTATTCCCTTTGCACTATTCGTTTCTTCTTTCTTTGATATTCTTCATTCGACTTCTTTGAAATTGATAGAAAACCATATGAAATTGATGAAATCAACGGGCTGTTATGATTAGTTCGACACGGCGATTTGGCTTCCAATTCCTACAAAACTACAAAAAAAATAACCGAGTCTATTCAGAGGTGACAGGGACCAAGACATGCTCAGTTGGGTTAATCATAACAATTAGTACACAAGCAGTGGCTCAAAACCTGTGAAATAGGGCTCAAAATAGCACTTTTTAGGCACTAATCAATTTCTTAATATCGCTTATATTTTCTCCTCTTGCTCTCTCTATTTTTCTTCTCCTTCTCCTTCTTTTCGAGTCTCTCTTCCCTGTTTTCCCATGCCTCTTACTTCTTCTTCTCTTTTCCATCTCTTTCCTTTCCTTTCGCCTTTCTCTTCCTCTCTTTCCCTCTCTTTCTCTCTCTTGAGATTTTTTTTTTTTTGAGGCGCATGCTTTGTTTATTTTTCGAGATGTGAATGACCTCTTCGATTGTAATCAACTGTACCTTTATTGGAATAAAGAGATTTTTTTTTTCCTGAATCTTGAATTTGCGCATTCTGATGTATGTAACCTTCTTGTACATTTCCTGGCTGAGACGTCTTACAAGATAATCAATAAACACACAGTTCATCATCCGAAATCTGATAATACTTTATTTAAGATTACAACCCGAGGTCTACTGATAAAAACTCTTAAGGTGCTCAGCATTCCAAGTATGAGGTAGAATTTTTTCCTCCTCCGTCTGGAGTTCATAATTTCCCGGTCTAACCAAGCGAGATACAATGTAGGGGCCTTCCCAGTTAGGCCCTAGTTTTCCATGTGCTGGATTCTTCCTTGCAGGCAGGAGCTTTTTTAAGACTAGGTCGCCACGCTTGTGACTCATGAGTATGCCGCCACTGAGGTTGTAATCTTATCATCTTCATTTTGGTATTACGTACGTTGTGAGGGCTGTTCCACGTTTTTCGCATCTAGGAGAGTCGGATTGGCGGAGAGCCTCTTACGTTTTGATCACATTTGTCGAATTCAATCCTTGAGGACTTCAATCAGTCTCGAAGCGAGACCACCGCCTCAGTGCCAAAAACTGGGCGAATGGGGTTTCCGTCGATGTTTTGCGTGGTTGCATGTACGCATAACACTCGGGTGAGAACTCCATCCACTTACCTTTTAGGTCCTCCAACTTAGTCTTTAGTGTCGCTTTAAGAGTTCTGATGGTGACTTCAGCCTGTCCATTAGATTGTGGATGAGTTGGGGACGAATAGTAGTTCTTGATCTCGAGCTCGGCACATAAATCCCTGAACTTAGGATTGTCGAATTGCTTCCCATTATCAGACACCAGGGCTCTTGATATGCCAAACCTACAAATTATGGAATGCCAAATGAATTTGCGTATCTTCTGTTCTGTGATAGTAGCTAGAGGTTCGGCTTCGGTCTATTTGGTGAAATAATCCACTGCTATGATGACAAATTTGCACTGGCCCTTTCCAATGTTGAGAGGAGTCTGTATGTCTAGCCCCATCTGAAAATGCAGGGGCTGTGTGAAGTCGGCGGCTGGGATGGGAGCGAGAGATTTTGGCGTGCTCTTGACAAACTTTACACTTCTTGACTAGCTCTGTCGCATCTACGGGCATTGTGGGTGATGGTATCACGTCTTAAGACCTTTCATCGCGTCAGAGGCGCTCGATGTGATTTCCGCATACACCTTCATGCACTTCCCTTAGTACATAGTCAGCGTCTTTCCCCGCGATGCACTTAAGGATGGGTGTGAAAAAACCTCGCTTGTAAAGGCTTCCCTTATGATTAGTGAACCTGGCCAACCTCGTCCTAATCTTAGAGGCCTTTAAGTGCTAGGTCGGTGAGCGTTAAATCGATAAGTAATCCCAGATGGGGTCCATCGACTTGGCTGGACTCGATTAGAGACTTCTCTCCATAGAGATCTATGAGAGGCTCGCAGGTACTGGCAGGGCGTTAGTCGGCTGAGAGTCTTCTTGTGAGTTGACTGCCAGTTTGCTAAGGCATCGACTTCTCATTTCCCGAGTATGGTAATCGGACACAGGACCAACCACGAACTTTTTCAGTAAATCTCGTACCTTTTTGAGGTATAAGATCATTTTCTCACCTTTGGCCTCGTAGGTGTATTCTATCTGATTTACTACCAACTGGGAGTCGCTACACACCTTGAGCTGGTCAACTTCCATAGAATGGGCGAGGTTGAGTCTTGCTATGACGGCCTCATACTCGGCTTCGTTGTTGGAGGCTTAGAACCCAAACTGAGTGCATATTCGATATCTATTCCTTCTAAGGAGGTTAGGATTAGTCTGGCTCCGCTACCTTGAAATTAGCGACCCGAATCTGAGATAGCTTCGAATGGGGAGGTTAGGCATTGCTGCGCGTTCTCGGTAGGTTACCCGGGGTGAATTCCATGTGAAATACGCTAAGACACCGCCCTTTTATTGCGACACTTGGCTTATATTTGATATCGAACTAAGCAACTCTATGGCCAGCTTCGCCAACCTTCCACGGGGCCCCTCTAGTTTGTGTAGCACTTGCTTCATCGGGTATTCTGTTGGGACTTCAATGGTATGAGCTTGGAAATAAGGGCGGATTTTTTGGGCTATGGTTACCAAGGCCAGGACCAGTTTCTCCATCCTTGGGTACCTCTCCTCTGCTCCTCTCAAAGCTCGGCTATAATAGTAGACAGGATGTTGTACTCGGTCTTTGTCTCTGATGAGGACGGCGTTGGTCGAGAAATCTGACACTGCCAGATACAGAGTAAGGAGCTCTCCCTCAAAGGGGCTCACCAGAATGGGGGGAGAACTCAGGTAAGTCTTCAATGCTGAAAATGCTTCTTCGCAACGCGTATCCCATTGAAAGGCTTTCTTTAGAACTTGGAAGAAGGGCTGACATTTATCGCTGGCCTTGGACACGAACCGGCTTAATGCGGCTATTCTTCCAGTTAGATGTTGGACCTCCTTTATGTTAGATGGTCACGGCATGTCGAGCACAACCTTTATCTTGTCTAGGTTTGCCTCAATTCCTCGGTAGTTGACTATAAAACCTAAGAATTTTCCGGCTAAGACTCCAAAGGCGCATTTGGATGGATTCAACTTCATGTTGTATTTTTAGTTTAGGAATGTCTCGGACGGATGGTATGTGGATCATTTGTGGTTGATTTCTGCTTATGTCATCTATATGTACACCTCCATGGATGCCCCTATTGCTTTTTGAACATCTTGTTCATAGCCTCACAGTAGCATAGCTCCTGTTCTTTGTAAAGGCATCGCTCGATATGATAGGTCCCTTGGCTGTGACAGATGAGGTCTTTTTCCTAGTCGTCGACCATGTTGATCTAGTTGTAGTGGAAAAGCGTCCATGAAACTGAGGAGTTCATGGTCGGCAGTGGCATCTACAATGAGATCGATCCGAGGCAAAGGAAAGCTATCTTTTGGGCATGCTCGGTTGACGTCAGTGAAGTAGATGCAAAGTCACCACTTACCGTTTGCTTTTTTGACGAGCACGACATTGTGACCGATGCGGGTACTCACCTCTCTCATTGCCCCTGCTGGAAGAACAGCGACCTCTTCGTGGTGCTTTTTCGTGCGGGTGAAACTCCTTTTTGCTTGATTAGTTTGAAGGATGGACTAACGTTTGAAGTGCGTAGTGATTATTATTGGGGTCGATCCCTCAGTGTCCTCCTGCTTCCACGAAGACATCCTTGTTACGTTTAGTAAATAAGGGATGTGCGAGGTCTTCTGCCCTGGAGCGATGTAGGCGAGGTGCTCCAGGTATCGTCTATACCTGGGCTCTCGGCTCTTCGAGGGCTCGAGGTCGGGTGTTTGCCCGTCACGCATGTCGAGCTCGTCCAAGTTTATGTTGTCTACCGCTTTTTGCTTCACGGATGTCGAGTAACACTCCCTAGCCACTCGCTGGTCTCCTCGAACCATTCCTACTCCGCTTATGGTAGGAAACTTGATCATCATGTGGTAAGTAGAGGGAATGGCCTATGGCGTTGAGAGAGGGTCTTCCCAACAAAATGTTATAAGCAGATGGGGCATCTACTACGAGAAACTTCACTACCGTTGTTTCCTGGAATGTGGGGTCTCCCAAGTGAGTAAGCGTAGTGATCCTAAGGTAGTACTTTTTTCTCAGAAATCTCGCGGTGGGTCTTGGCCAGTTCCGACTTTTCCGCCAATGCCCACATCTTGTCAAAGTGAAGGCGAATGATGTCGGTTAAACTCCCATTGTCGACCAGGACCCGATGGATCGTTTTGTTAGCCATAATTGCCCTTATTACCAAAGGATCGTCATGTGGATGTTGGCATCCTTCCAAGTTTGAATCCGAGAACGTTATGGCGGTGTTGAGTCGAGATAGTTTGGACAGCAATAATACCAGTACACTCTCTGGAGTTTGATGTTGCATGAATGGGCCTTCCCCAGAAGAGATGGACTCACCACCTCCACGCAAATCCTCCACGAGATCATGAATTTCCCCTAAGGGCTGGCCAATTCTTTGAGTTGTTGTATGCACGCAAGGTAGTTGCGGTGCAACCTAGTCACGGCCTTCAGGTGCTATGAAGCGGCGGAGATATCCGCGCCGAATCAAGTATTCTATTTCCTTCCTGAGTTGTATGCAATCATCCGTTCGATGCCCATAGTCCCTATGGAATTCACAGTACTTGGTGTTATCTCTCTTGGCTGGGTTTGACCTCATCTGGGACGGCCATCTCAAGAACTGTTCGTGTTGTACCTCGCGCCAAGACGCAGCGACTTTGTGACCCTTCGAGAGTGAAGCTGCCCGAGGTGAATATCGGCCCCATGCCTTTCGAGCTAAGGTGGACCTAGACGATCTCTGAGGTTTCCATGCCTTTTCGGGGACCATTCTCTTTCGATCTTCGAGGACCTCTCCCGGTCTCTTATCTTGTCTCTTCACGGCTCACGTCCACCGTAAACTTATCAGTCCACCTTTTTTCTTATGGGTTGAAGAGCTTCCTTTCTTAGATACGAGGGCTTCTTCTCAGTTAATGTACTTCTCCGCTTTAGCGAGCACCTGCGACCCGTACTTTCACGAGGATGCGGAGATGAAAACATCGAGTCTTTGATTGCACTCTAATCCAACGATGAATGCGGTGAGAAGTAAGCGAACTTCGTCAAATATATCTACCTTGGAGACCTTCGGCATTGGTAGTGCGGACATAAGATCCGGGCTTTCTTGCGAGCTACGCTTAAGATCTCAACACCTCGGGGAGTGTCGAGGTGTTGTTGCCTTTCGTGAAGGGTGATGTTATGGCCTTCCTGAGTTTGTCGCACCTCCTGCGGGCGTTGCATCTGACTGGTGAGTTGCTTTAACTCTCCTATCAGGCGTTGGTTAGTGAGGCGGAGTGCTTCTACCTCATCCGTGTTGGCTTGCATTGTTTCTAACGTGCCAGGAGGTTGGCCATCTCGTCGCTGGTTGCAGTCACGCATCCTCGGACGATTAAGCGTTGCTCCACGCTGGTGTTCAGAGTTAATCTGTCGATTGCGAGAAATCGAGAGGCTTTATTTGTAAAGGAATTGTCGTTCCCACAGACGGCGCCAGCTGATGATGCCTTTTCCAGAGCGGGGTGCAGGCGTATTGGGGTTGTTAGGCGGACTAGGGCTGGCTGGCTGGGATTCTGCGGCTGTTGTTGTTGCTCTCCCCTGTAGAAAAGAACAAGAAAGAAAAAGGGTCGGCAGGAGGTTTGCCCGTGACCGCTCCGATGCCTAAGTTAGTTCTTCCTGAGAGAAAATATAGACTGCTTAGAGGGCGAATGTTTTTGCGTACCTTTCACCGATGGGGTGGGTTGGTATTTATAGCATGTGTTTTTCCCAATTGGATGATGGTAAGGATTCTTTCCCATTGGCTGGGGTATTTTCTGCCTTTATCGCTATCGGGTTATTAAGGGATAATGAGGCCCAGTTATTGAGAAATGTCCTAACTTGCTATTGGTGAGATTTGGTTTGTTTTAAAGGATAAATCATTATTGGGAATTATCTTACTTCCCTTGCTGGTGTGATTTGGTTTGATTTGCAGGATATGGGCTTTTCACATTGTCCATGTTATTGGCTCTTAAGGCGAACAAATTAGGCTTCCTTAGAGGCGGCGCCGGGGGCAGACGTTCCACTAGGGCTTGCCTTTTCCTTGGGCTTTGGTGGGTGGGTCTTCGCGCCTATTTCCAAACCCTATCATATATATATATATATACTCATATATATATATATATATATATATATATATATATATATGTATTTATGTATCATTGCTGATATGAAATTAGAGAGAGAGGAAAAGTAAGTATCAACAGCACAAGAACCCAAGATCAGACCCTTGAAACGTTGAGGAGGTCCGGTTAATTTGACAAGCAGCCATCCAAGTGCTGAGCCAATTACAAATGTTATAAGGATATTGAATGGCATGAACTACCTGGAAACAGGCGAAAATTAATTAAATTCAAGAACTTATAATTAATAATTACATTTTTAAATTAAATAATAATAATTAATATCCATGGAAATTAAAGGCCAGGGTTAATAATAGTCACAGCAAGACAACGCCTTCTAAAAGTAACTGTGTTAGCAAGGTTGATACACAATTAGCAGGATTGAATACAAAGAACACAATCTATCTTACGTATGTACCCACCAAAATTCGAAACAAAGAAATAAGAAAGCAAATTAATTAAAGAACCAGCACAGCACTCACCAGAAAACTTAATTGAGATTAATTAACTAAGAGAAAGGAGAAAGCTAGCTAAGAAATCAAGAAAGAAGAAACAAATATACCATCTAAACTGTATTTAGATGCTTCCTCATAATCTCCCCAAATATGTCAAAACGATCCTAAGCCAGGAATGAACCAAAAAATCCATCACATCTATAAAACTAATGACCAAATGCTCTCTTGAGTGTTTTGCATATACAGTGTACAAACATAATGAAACCCATTCACGAATGACTGGTCAAAGGTAGAAAGTCTCTCAAGTTCCTCGCTAATATATTTAAAATATCTTGTAACTTCATGAATGATTGAAATTAGATTCGCATGAGGATAACAGAAATTGATAGAAACATCTTTATAAATATTCTAAATATTAGTATCGGATCAATACCATTTACTCATAGATATCGAATTACTTGACACCATCTCAATACGTCTTTTTATGAGAATCTTTTCATTCATATTTAAATCTAAAATATAAAATTAGATATTTAATTACAGTCCATTAAAATTTCATCATAACCCTCTTATCATACTCATTAGAGATTTATTCCATCATTAACTCTAAGATCACACTGAATTAGACGATGATGGAGTTTGTTTTTTGACTTAATGTCAGTTCACAAAGATTAAAGTTCGTTGTATTTTTTAAAAAATTTTACGACTTATTGCTGAAATTTTTTAAAAAAATTCTAAATAAAAAAAGTGAAAATATTTGGCTCTTTTTATTTAGAAAAAGTCATTTTCCATAAAAAAAAAAAAAAAAAAACTCAATCATTACCCAACAAAAAGAAAGGCTAGCAATACACACTACTAGGATGATAACTGAGGGCTCGGGATCTGTATGTCCCCATCCCTGGATTTCACTATTTATTTTTTAAATTCCTAAACTTGTCCCCATTTAAAAATTAAATATATGGGACGGAGACGGAAAATTCTCAAACTCACCCCGGTTACATTTTTTATTTTTGTTTTTTTTAAATTTTAATTTTTTATATTTGTTTTTTATTTTTATTATATTAAAATTAATATTTTTCTATAAAATAAAATATTATGAATTTTTATAAATTATTTATTAAAAACAGCATAATTACATATTATTTATATAAAGTATAAAAATAAAAATAATAAAAAATTATTTTTTTGAAATATAATCGAGGCAGCACTTATTATTATTATTTCTGGACATATTTATCTCATATTACATCATTCAGACTGCTTTCGTCCCGAAACAATTTATTTTCGGGCCACTTTATTTTAAAATCGAACTTAGCTCCAAGTCATTTCTTGACTTTCTAGATTTTCGTAAAATCTTCATTCCTGAAATTACTAATAACTTATCACTCCGTAAAATCGGAAAAATTTCCCCATTAGTCTTAATTCAATCGAAACTTTTCGATCACTGTATTTCGAGACCTAATTTAATTGCGTAGTCCGTTTCTGGCCATTCGAGATCTAGAGAATTTTTAAGCTCTTCCTCGAACCTCTTTTTTTATAAGAATTTATTATTTTTATTAACATTTTCTATTTTGAAAATTTTTATTTTTCTCGGGGTTTTGGCAATGAGAATAATATCTGAATCTCATTTCGGATTTGATAAAATAAACTCAAACCTATTAAAAACTCGATTATAATTAAACCAAACTCATCCCATTAAAAATAGATTGGGGGTAAGAACTTAAAATAATATACCCCATTATCATCATTACTTATTACCTAATATTAAAAAATAAACAATTTAATATTTAATTCTATTAAGTATTATTTAGTATTAAGATAAAAAAAAATTCTATTCCACATTATGTAAAAAAAAAAACAAACGTCACCGATGTCCAAATGTAATTACTCGGGTTACGTACCAGTTGATTCGAACAGTTACACTGTTAAAAAATGGGATGTACATAAAGAAGAGGCTTTAGAAATGCATGGTCAACGATGATGGGCCCCACCATCTAAGAACAACCAAATTCCCTACCCAAAGTAGTAACGACAGCATCAGCAGTGTTTCTCCTGCATGTACCCAGCAGATACTCTCTCTTAAAAAATGAGTTTAGCCGTAGATAATTTTTTCAAAAACAAAAATTATTAAATTAGTTTAAATTAATTGTAAAAATAATACATAATATTGCTATCATAGATAGTGATAATTAAAAATATGAAATTTTTAAATATTATTATCCATGATAATGATAATTATTGTTATTCATGACAAAAATAATTAGACTTAAATATTGAATTTATTATATTAAAACTATTCAAAGTTACTATTATGGATAACAGACTTTTAACAATTTATAAATTCTAATTATCGTTATCCATGATAACAGTATTACACATTATTTTGATAATTAGTTTAATTTCCAAACTAATTTAAAATTTAAAAAAAATTAATTCTGTCTAAAACTCCTTAAAAATGTTGTCAAATAAATTTTTTATCAAAAAAATAAAAAACAAAAAACAAATCAAATCAAAACGATATCAAATATATTCTAAAAATATTTAAAAAGTGATTTGAGGATGGTTAAATATTTTCTTAACCAAATTAGATTCCTATAAAGTATTTAAAAACATTTTTATAAATATAAAAAATCATTTGAAATGATTTTTTTGGATAACACTTATCAATTCCTTTTAAAGCACTTTTATCTTCCATTCTACTGCTTTGAAAAACTAAACTTAACGTGATTATTCATAATTTTTTTTCTTGAAAGTGTAAACGATGGAACCCTTACCAATTATAAGCATTTTTTAGCCTTTTTATATTTCATTAAATAGAAAAAATGAAAATACTAGGCTTTTTTATTTTGTTAAAAGTAATGTGTAGATGTTAAAAAACATGATTAAAATTAATTTAAGGTGATGATTTTTTACTTAATTTTTTAGAAAACTTAAAATTAAGTAGTGTTTTAATAGTATCAACTAGTAAATTATTTATTTTGATGATATATATATTTGACTTCTTTTAAGTGTCAGAAAATAAATAAATAAATAAATACTAATAATAATAACTAAGTAGTACTATTGTTGAATCTTATGCATTTTATATCTTTTAGATATATTTGTGAAGAAGGTACTAGTGTGTCTTATGTATTTCATATCTTTTAGATAGTCATGATATAAAAAATATTCATTAATATATTGGTGCTTTTATGTTTACGAAGATATGTGTGAGTTGTGATTATACTCTCATATTTTTATTTTTAAGTTGATTATAAAATGAATTGAATAAATCTACATTGGCATTATTAATTTAAACTTTAATAACCGATTAGAAATCATAATAGAATATAAAATTTTACTAATACACACTCATGTATTGGGTTGGCCAATATAAGAACACCACAATATATAATTAAAGGATAGTTGATGGAATAAAAATTTGAGAATTTTAAGTTTCAATGTTAGTTTATGAGAGGAGGTGGTTGTTTTTTTTACTTAATATTGAATAGAATTTTTATTTAGCTGAATATTATCATTCTTAAGAGAAATATTTATTTTAAAATAAATAATTATTTTATTTATTTATTATTATCATTCTTAAAAATAATTATTTTTATTTATTTATTTTATATAACTAGAATATAATATATAAAATTAATAATTTAAAAAATAATAGATTGATGAAAATAAAATGAAAAATATTTCATGTTTTTAAAATATTTTGAAATATTCTATGTAGATTTTAAAATATTTTAAAATATTTTGTACATATTCTAAAGTATAACTTTTCTTAAGAGAAAAAGTAACATTTTGGTTTTTCCATTTAGGAAAACATTTTCAAAATTCATAAATAAGTTATGCAAAATGAAAAAAGTTTAAACTCCGAAAGCAATTGCTTTCTAAAAAAATAAGCCAAAAAATAAAGGCTCTAAGTTATACTTTATTATGAATAAACTATTCATATGCCTATCTCCTAATTGAGTAGCTGCTCAAAGTTTTAAAAACTTTGTAATGTTTTACTTTACAATTTACTATATTATAATAAATTGCTTAGTTGTAAAAAAAAAAGATGTTTAAACAAAATCTCTAAGGAATCAATAAAAGGTAAGTCAAGTTAATCTTCAAAATCTAAGGACCTTTGTAATGACCTGACCCAATTATGTTGATATTATCCATTTTAAGCCCAATGAACCTTAACAGCTTTAAAATGCGTCTATTAGATTGATAGAAGTTCATACTCTTTATAGTGCTAGAAACTTTTTCTCATATTCGATATAAGATTTGATAAACACTTCATATATAGATACAATGTTATCGTTCTGTCTCATGAAATTACAAAGCTAAACAAACAAACATCTCCTACAAAGCTAAACAAAATGAACCCCCTACAAAGGGATCGGAGATTAGCTCTGATACTAGTATGTTCTACCCCTATATTCAGGTTTCGAGATAAATTCAAACATATGTGATAATGTTTGCTAAACTTTTTCCAAGGTCAAATTTCCAAACTTCAAACTATCACTAAAAAAAGGTATCACCAAATAGGTACTATAAACCATCTTTTTAAATTAGTAAATATCAAATTGATTATACCATTGTCTTTACAGAAAATATTTTATATACAAATTAGATTAAAGATTAGTTTGTAATTATAATTAAACTTTACCTTCACATTGATTTATTAATAACATTATTTATTTGAAAATTTTAAAATTTTGATGTTAAGCTTGTTAGAAAGATTAAGTATTTAAAACAAAACAGGATTTTTTGTTTTTTACTTGTTTATAAAGCTAAAGGTTTAAGTAAGGGAATAATTATATTTCAAGTATAAACGTAGTTACACAAGCCATTCTAACCTCGACTCATAAAATACTCGACGACTGGAGCTTAATCTACCGAACTCAATCTCAAATAGTTTGAGTAGCTTGTCGAGTTGAGATCGAGTATCACAATACTCGATTTAAACTACTCGTGAGCTTAATCAAGTTTTACTGTTATATTATTTATTTGAGTTTAATCGATTCAAATTAACCAATTCGTGCTGATTCAAGTTTTGAGTTTTTTAATCGTCGTTCCTTGAGGCGGCTCAGATTGATTCAACTCCATTTGATTACACTTTAATTCAAAATAGGTTAAGTATAACTCTAAAATTGGGATTAACAATCATTAAAGTTTTAAAAAGTTAATGGAAAGTATAATCAAATTCAAAGATGCATAAAAATGACTCTCAGTAGAGAGTTAGAAATTAAAATTTAAAATTTTGATATTATACTCTTTCTTAATTTATTTTTATTATTTATTACATATAGATTAAGAAAGAAAGAAAGAAAAAGAAAATTAACAAACAAAACTTAAGTAACACTTTAATAATTTGAAAGAGTTCTAAAATAATTTGATGTTTGATATAAAAAAGTTTATTTGAATTTTTGTAATTTAATATATTTTTTCATATTTTTAATATATTATAAAAATATTTTTATTCATAATACTTTATTTTAGGAGTTTATTTTTAATTATTTTTTATTTTATCTTATTATTTTTAAATCTAAAAATTTTGCAAATAATTGTCATTGAATTAACTTTTTAGGAAATTTTCATTTGATGCTTTTTTTAAGTCATAGCCATTTAAAAAATTCATCATTTAAAGAAACAAAATTCCTATAACGAGATATATACTTCTCGTTGAGTGGGCGGCACGCTTATATGAAAAAGTACCCGCCTCCAGTTCAAACCACCTCTCGAACGGAACAAGCAGCATTTCAACAGTACCGCCAATGGACCATTCGGAGCTGAAGAAGAGCGACAGCGACAGCAGCGGTAGCGCCAGCGGTGATGGTAGTGGCAGCGGCTGGTGGCGGCGGCTACAAAACAAGGGCAAATAAACACCAACATAGCCCCTCTGCTCCTGAATGTGATATCTCCACGGAGACACAGTACTTGTAAGTCCCCACACTGTGGATTTTGAGTAATTTGAAATTAAAGATCATTTGTGATTCATTTTATCAATGATATTCCCATTATAATTCGGTGTTTCGGAGATGTGATGAACAAATTCTTGAGTTTCTTTCTCAAGAATTTGAGTTTATTTCTCAAGAATTTGACGAATTTGTTGTAAGTCCCCACACCGCGGATTTTAGTAATCTGTAATTAAAGATCATATACGATTCATTTCAGAAGCATTTTATCAATGTTATTTTCATTAGAATTCGTGTTTTGGAGAGGATGAAACAGATTCTTGGAGTTTCTTTCACACTTGACGAATTTGTTGTAAGTCCCCACACTGCGGATTTTGAGTAATTTGAATTTATTGTCATATACGATTAATTTCAAAAGCATTTTATCAATGTTATTCCCATTAGAATTCGGTGTGGTGATGTGAACAACAAATTCTTGAGTTTCTTTATCCGTGCATTGTCTGATTCTTCTAGAGTTGTCCTAGAGCTCTTGTAGACTCCACGTAGGGTTCTTGCAGATTTCTTTTAGATCTTCAGGTGTTCTGGGGGATTACACAATCTTCTCCACGTTATTACAATGCTTGTTGGTATCGATCTTCTTCTGATAGTTATCTAGAATTTTGGATTCTGCAATCCTACCCTGGTGAAGACTTCCGGAAAATGGATGGTGACTTGTGTCAGACGAGATGGAATTCTAAGGGAAAATGTTGCCTCTATCTTCAGGAACTTTGTAGATTCCTCGTAGGGTTCTTTGCAGATTTCTTTTTAGATCTTCAGGTGTTCTGGGGATTACAAATGCTTCCACGTTATTGCAAATCGAAGGTTTAAATCCACTGCAAAGACTTTTTGTTATTGATCTTCTTCTGATAGTTATCTGCAAAGACTTGTGTGTCACAGAGTTTAGTTTCAGTATTTTTCAATTTTATTTCCTGCTCCTGCCTTTTCTGTATATGTCCTTGGGTGTTTATTGCCCAAATGAGCATTTAATGTCCGAGTTGGATTTTACTAAAAAGAAAAAATGTTTGGAATAAGGAGGTGTCGTATTGCTGGAAAACGGAAGAGTGGGAGGCCCTCAGTCGGCGCTAGATTCTCGACTCTGCCAGCTTGTACAGGGCAATATTTGACCTTCCTGGTTGTTTTTTCCTCCTAGATTAAACTCTGGAACCATTTTCTAGGAGCAGGTTCAGGATCGACCATATTTAGTTGAGGACTCATTGGCCTGTGTTGCTTTAGATTATGCTCTATAGACACTGGTTTTTTCAGGTGTTTCTGGAGTGTTCTTAAGTGAGGAAGAATTTGGTAAGGTTATAGTTGGTTGCAGAGGGATGATATAAGTTGGACTTGTTGATGATTCAAAAATATCAATGAGGGATATACCCTATCCCGGTTTTGTGATTCTTGTTCACTTTTCTCCCCCTGAATCACAGAATTGGAGTACTAAGGCCTGTTTTTGAAAAAGGTTACATCCATAGAGTTGAAAATTTGCTTAGTCATGGGACAATAACATTTGTATCCTTTTTTGGGATGAGAGCCAACAGATGAACTGTACCTCTTGCATTGAGTTTGCTTGGTCTGCTGGAATGAGTATGGACAAACATAGTGTTATGTAAGACCTTAAGTAATTGAGACACGAGATGAGGAGGATAGGTTTCCAAAGAGAGTTTACGAGTCTGAATTCTGAGGACTTGTGAGGGCATTCTGTTATAAGATGTGCAGTGAAAATCGCAACACCCCAGAATTTTTCTAGACATGGAGATAGACGTATAAGGAGCGAGCTACCTTAGAAGGTGGTGGCTTTGCTTGCTGGGCACCATTTGTTGGGGTGTCCACGCATGAACTTAAGGAAAGTCCAACTTGCTCGAGTATGATTGTCAATTAATTGTAAAAACCAATGTGCCCTAGTGATATTTTGGATTCTTGATGGTCCCTAAATGTCCTCATGAACAAGAGAAGAAAGGTTGAGATAGCTTATGAATTTGGTGCATAGTGACTTTGAGTATGTTGAGATAATTGACATACATTTGTTAAAAGACATAATATTCATATTAAATTCAAATCTTACAAGCTTGAGCTTTTAGGAGAGTTGATAGTTTAATATGGTATCAGAGCTTAGTTTGGCAAGAGGTCTTGGGTTCGAGCCACCTCTCTGCAATTTGAATCCCTCATTGTTTATTTGGTGTTCATGTGCGACTCTATTTGGTTTGTTTAACTCTCCATGTGCGGTATAGGCTACACATCGAGAGAAAAGGTTATTACTTATATCTATATTAAACCAAAACTTAAGCAAGTTTAAGCTTTTTAGAAAGTTGGTATTTTAACAACTTCACATTGGAAAAATCGAGGATTTTATTTATGAATAGTTATGGAAAAAGATGTTTCAGATATAAGAAAATTTGAATGTCCTAGACGAGAAAAGCAATACGAATGTACCCATCCTTTATCATAATGACTTATTGACTAACACTACTAATAGACAACACTATGGATAAGAGTTCTGCACTTTGGATTTATAGGAGAGTCCTTGACCTTGAGAATGTATAACCCTGCACTAAACTTAGCATTGCTTATTCTCTTCCCCAATTCCTAAGAGGTTGCCAATCCTTGACCTTTTGCAACATTCTTGCTAGCATGTCAATCTACCTGAGGTCTCTTATTTAGTTTCCAAGGCATGTTAGATTGAGGCTAGAGAACATGAGGGATTTCCTTTGAGGTGGTGGGGCTCTTGAGAAAAAATCATTTATAGGTGGTTGAGAAGTTGTCTGCTCAGAGAAGAGAAAAAGGAGGTCTATGAGTGAGATGTCTTTCAATTATGAATAAAGCCTTCTTAGTAAATGGAATTGGAGGTTTGCTAATGAAAATGAGGCTTTTTGGAAGAAAGTAAGTGTCCACAAATATGAGGAGGAAAATGGAGGGTGGTGTTCTAAGGAAGTGGTGGAGAGATACAGTGTGGGTCTTTGGGAAATCCATGAGGAAGTGTTGAAACTTCATAAGTGGCAGAGTTTTATTTTTTATTTTTTTTCTCTAGTGGGAAATGGTCAAAGAGAAAAATTTTTGAAGGATGGATGCTGCATGATGAGCCTCTCCATGTTGCTTTCCCAAGCCACTTCTAGGGATGCATTGGTGGTGGATGTTTGGGACTCTGAATGTGGTAGTGTCAGGGGGCCCTGTGCTTTTATCAGCCTTTAAATGACTTGGAAATGGAAGAAGTTGGCTGTTTTCTATTGAGGATAAAAAAAAAAAGAAAAATTTTAGGGAGGAGGGAGATACATTGGTTTATGCCTTATAGCGTGGGACTTTTTTAGTTAACTCCCTTCACTTTATTTTAGAGTTTGATGACCCTATTTTATTCCTTCTTGCATTTAGATCGATTATTTTTTAAAAATTAAAATCCTGGGAAGCCTCTTGGGGGAAAATCCTTTGAGTAGAGATTACTTATTGGCAAATAGATGTTTCCTTTGTCAAAGGAAAAAGAAAGGGTTGATCACATTCTTTTTTATCTTGAAAAGACTTGGACCCTTTGGTGGTTGACTTTTTCTCTTTTTGGTGTATCTTGGGTTCCTTCCATACAGTTTCTGGTAAAGCACGTAAAAAACTTGCTAGCTGCCCATGTGTATATTTTGACAGTTTTAAATAGATGAACTCAATAGCGTTTGATGAAATGGATTGTTTCAACCTAAAGATGAAAATTTCTTTTGTGTACAACTTGTGGTCTTGGTCTATGGTGCATAAAGATTTGAGGCCTTGTTCCTTTTTTTTCCCTTTTAGATTAGCTCAGCTCTTGGTATGGGCAGGAGATGTTATTTTTGTTCTTTCCCTTCGCCCTATCAGGTGAGCTTTTTTTTGTGTTTCCTGTGCATACTTCTTGTATACTTAGGACCACTTATTTTGTGTTTTCTTTTTAATACGCACACTTTCTTACTTATAAAAGAAAAAGAAATTTGTATATCTGTTTGATATATTTTATCATATTTAATGCATTTTTTTTTATAATATAAGAAAACAAGAAAATGATTTCTAACTTCATAGTTAACATTATAAAAGTCTATCAAGTTCCTGCAAATGTTAGTAGATCTCTTTTATCTTGACTTCTATGTTATCAAGTTCTATTATTGTTATTTATTTGTGATGTTTAGGCGTTTAATGTGTGGAGGTGATTTCCAAATTGTCTCAGACCCATTTCCTCAGGTCACCATCAAAATCAGGTTGGTTATTTTTTATATCACTTCAATTTAATTCACTGAATTTGTAACTTCTATTTTGAGATTTTCTTTTTCTGAAATATGAACAGGCCTTTAAATGAGAGAGTTTCTGCTACTCTTCTTGTGAGGTTAGTGAGGTGGTTGTTAGTTTTGTTTCAATGTGTTGTCCTTTTAATGGCTTTTCTCTTAATGTTGTATTAGTTGCTTTCGTGGGTATCCTTCCAAGTGTCCAGAGCTGATGATAAAATCAACGGAAGGTTTGTCAAAAGATGACAGAGACAATCTTCTTTCTCAGCTTCGGGACCAGGTATACAGTGCTTCTTGTTTCAATAGTGCTCTTTTCTGAAAATGATTGCGAGTGTGACGAGAAAAGAGAATGTTTGTATTGAAGTGAAAAATTATACACACACACACATGATAAATTATGATAAAAAAGGAAAAATAAATACATAATATTTAAGAGTAAGTTGCATGGAAATGTCTGAGATTGAAGTGAAAAAATAATCTCTGAGCTTTGAAAATTTACTTGGGAGTTTGTTTCATACTTACACCGAACTGGAAACGAGAAAAAATTTAAGTTTTGACTATTGTCTTCATTTCTCAAAATTTGTTAGGATACTTTGTTTGGAGGAAAATTGTACTCAATCTTCCTTTAGTATTATTATCCATTGTAAAAAGAAAAAGAAAAAAAAAACGGTCATTGGATTCAGACAGATTGCTCTGACTTGATGCCTTCCATTTTTACAGTACTTACTTTTAAATCTCTTTACTTGAGGTATCTAGTACATGTTTTTGCTTGTCATAGTTCACCTAACAGTGAGACTTATCTCAAATTTTGAGTTATCATTAGCTAAAAGCATGTGAGTCTTATTTTTGTTATGTAAACTATATTTAAAGCATCATCATCTTAGCTAACACCCTTTTTCTATTCTTATGTATTAGATGAATGCTTTTGGATTCCTTAATGCCTAACATTGTATTCTTTATAGAATAATGAATTTTTCTGATACTAGCAATTGTCGTCCAAAACATTTTGCAAGTAGCATGCTGTCCTGCAGATATTTGTTCCTACTGCACTTCTGTTCTTTACATATTTGTTCAATCATTGAAATTTCTGTATGTTTTAGGCAAATGCTCATGCTTCGAAAGGACGACCGATGATTTGCGACTTAGTGATGGCCGCTCAAGATTCCCTAAGTGACATTGATGTTGTAAGTCTCCAAACTATGTGGCTCGATCATGATTACTCTTTTTAATGTCTACCTGTTGATTCATCAAACTTCCTGAGACATTATGGATATTTTTTGGTGTTATAAAATATAAATCTATTGATTATGAAATCCATATACCAACTTATTAAACTCTTACATGATCATGTGTTATATTTTTAGTTCAAGGAATCTCTATTAACTGTTGCAACTTACCAGATTTCTTGTTGTATCAAGTCAGACAAAATTTTCTTTGCTAGAATTATTATTATTGAAATGAATATAAGGGCAAAATTCTGTATTATTGATTTGACAATCATATTATTGTATAGGAGATTACAAGAGGAAAAAGGAAACTAGAGATTTCAAGAGAAAAAAGGAAACTAGAGATTGCAAGAAGGAAAAAGGAAACTAAACATTCCTTAATTTGAAATATTAATTTAAGGGATTCAAAACAAATTCTTTTGATTGATTCTATATTTCCTAATTTATTCACAAATTTCATCTATTAAGATATTCTCTTCAAGTCGTAGAAATGTATGTCTTCTAATTCTAACTTGGAATATCATGAAACCTTAAGTCTTTCAACCCCTTTGTTAGAACATCAGCTAATTGACGTTCTGATGGAATATAAGACATACACACTAACCCTTCTTCCAATTTTTCTTTGATGAAATATCTACTTGTTTATCAGGTTGTATAGGATTATACATAATATCAATAGCTGACTTGTGTCACAATAAAGCTTCATAGGATTCTCTCTATTTGGTTCACTAATCATCAAGACCAATCTTTAGCCAAAGTGTTTGGATACAATCCTGAACACACCTCTGATCTGAGATATTTTTGATCTTTCCATCATCATTCATTCCTGTCTTCCCAGGTTATAGACACTTCAAAAAGTAGAGTACCTCGTAGTTGATCTCCTATCCACTATTGAACTTGTGTAGTTAGCATTGATGTAAGCTTTTAGAGCAAGAGAACCATTCTTCTTGAACAAAATTCCTTTTCCAAGGCTGCCTTTCAAGTAATGCAGCACCCCTTAAGTAGCCATAGTTTTAAAAGGCAATGGAGAAAGGCCTCTTGGAGCCTTGAGGCACAAGGCACGGGCTTTTTAATGTAAGGCGTGACTTATTTTATATATATATATATATATATATATATATATATATATATATATATATATATATATATATATATATATATATATATATACATCAAATATCATATAAAAAAACAAATACCACCTTGAGATGTGCTTGCTTCTATTTTTTTGCAATTTTGGATTTGTCGGTCATTTGTGGCTTCTTCATCTCCTCTTGGTTTTTTTTTTTTTGGCCGGAGTAACAAAGGCTGAAGGCTCCAACAGCCTTAGAAAGACCAAACGATGTCAAGCTCGGGCCTCGTGGAGGGTTTTTCTTTTTTAAAACTAAGCTAAGGAACCAAAACGACGCCATATTAGGCCCACGCCAATGGCAAAATGCCATCGCTTTGGTCTCGTGGGGTTTTTCTTAAACTCCGGCGAATGATCCAAAACACATTATTATATATGATGGAAAAGAAGAAGAAGAAGAAAAAAAGTATAAAAAGGGAATTTTTTTTATATTATTATATTGACAATACACATTATTATATAGGGGATTAAAAGAGGACAAAGAAAACTAGAGATTACAATTGGAAAATGGAGAGGTTATAAGAAGGAAAAAGGAAACTAGATATTCCTAAATCTGAAATACTATCTAATTGAATCCCTTAGTTGAGGAAATGATAGCAAGAGTAGTAAGATACCTATATGAATTATCATACCCATTTTGTAGTTCTGTTTTTATAGGAGTTCCTCTTTTAATTTTACGACTTAATTGGCTAGTGGTTTGTGATTCGTCACATTAAGATGAGTAGCTTTGGCTTTGTTAGCAATTGTTGTGTCGATTTCATGTGTTGTTGCTGTTGGTTTTTTCCTTTATAATGTCATATAAATTTTATCAAGAATCGATTAATTTTGGAAGTTTACTTCTTATTTTTGTGTGCAGACGACATCCTATCTGATCTCTCGCTATAAAGAGGATTTTGAGGAGATCACACAACTTGGTAATTGAAAACTTATATTTACTGGATCCAAAGCAATAAAGTATTATAAATAAAGTGAACATATGATAAGAATATGGAATTCTCTCGCTTTTTTTAAATATCATGAATGTTTTTTTCTCTAGAAATTATACTATCTAGAGCTAAAGTGATTTGTCTTCCATTAGACCTCCTTGATATTATTTTAATTTAGAGATAGTTTGGTAATAATTAATCTCAACATCTCATGTTAATGGCAAGACGTTTGTTTCCCAATTTTTGATATCTTTCTCTAATGTTGCATGTTAACAGGTAGTGGAGCATTTGGCCACAAAGGTTAAGCAAAACAAATTAGATGGGGAGACAAAGATGCCATAAAGAAGATTCGTCAGACGACAAAAGCTCCAAAGGACAGGATTCGAGGTATTATACATATGATGATTAGGAAAGAATATCATAAATTGCTTACTTCAGAAAATCATGATAATGTTGATGTTTGATTTTTATAACAGATGTGAAGAATTCTGAGAATCAAATCCTGTGTTTTAATTTCATCTAGAAAAATGAGTACATCCATTTCCTAAATAGAAAGGATTTCGAATTCCTTCCTCAAAGTTAGGAGCCATATACTTAAAAGTAGGAGACATGGAAGTAATATCATTAATTAAAGAAGAATAAAAACTACCTAACATAGAGAATATAACAGTTTAGTAATTGAATAACAAATCATAACCACTAAAATCTTATGAATTTATTTCTGATTTACACATCTCCTCGTTGCCGTGTTCAGGCAAACTCTGAAGCTTGAACATCAGCTCCTTGAAGGCTTTCCCATGTCAGGCCTTAGTTAGGATGTCTGCAGTTTGATGTCTGTTAGGATGTATTGAAGATATTTTTTCCCATAGTGTATCAATTTCCATATGCTTTGTTCTATTATGATGTAGATGATTTTCAGCCATGCTAATGGCTGAGTGGTTGTCGCAGAACACTTTTATAGGCCTTGAAATATGATTTTCAAGCTCACTTGATTGGTGTATGGATAGTTTTTGAATTGGGTGTAACCTAAGGCTGACTATAATTTCAAACCTAGGGTTTTTCCAGTAATGCGAGGTGGCTTTGATACCATGAAGAATTCTGAGAAATTTGTATTTTAATTTCATTCAGAAAAATGAGTACATCCATGTCCTAAATAGAAAGGATTTTGGATTCCTTCCTGAAAAGTAGGAGCATATACAAGGAAGTTATACATAAAAGTAGAAGACAAGGAATAGGAAGAATAAAAACTACCTAATATGGAAAATCAAGCAAATTTAATAATCGTGACAATGTAAAATCATAACCACTAAAATCTGTAGAATTAGCCTAAATTTCCACGATATGTATGTATGTGTATTTGACCATATATGTTTTATGCCCTGATCTTATCGACCCACTGCCTTTCACACACAGTAGTATTTTTATTTTTAATATCATCTTAACATTTTTTACACATTCACTATGGCGAGGTACTCAGGGAAGTGGTCACACTTTCTCGTTTACAGCATCGACATGTTGTTCGTTATTATCAGGTAAGAACTTTCTTTATTTCTTGCTTTTTCAGTATTATTATTTAATTATTTAGTTTCTAGCATGCGTTTGTGACCTTATAGTCAGATTCTAGGTTTCTCCCACTATGCTTATTTGGAATTTTTAGGAAGCTGTTGTTTTTGGTTATTTATTTGTTCATAATTTTTATTATAGATAAAGGTTTCTAAGAGTTGTATATTGAGTAATTTGTCTTATTGACGATATTCAGCAACCTTAATTTGGGAATTCTAATCCAACAAGCAAAGTAATTTTCTTCTAGTACAAGGGCTATCATATGTGCAAAAATTCAGGCATGGTTTGAGACTGGAGCTCCCTGCCCTTTTGCTGAAACAACCCCGGGTTCGATGACACCAGTGAATTCCAATTCCAGAGACAAGTCTGCAAACTCAGCTGATATGAGTATGCATAAGAATGAGCTTGATCAAAGGAGACCATCAGCCTCCAGTTTTGGTGCCAAGGGTGCAAACTTATCTGAAAGTATTGTGCAAGAGGACAAGCCTGAGACAACATACTTGTGCATACAAATGGAGTACTGTAAGAGGTATTCCTTTTTCTTTTAGTTTTTTTCAATATACGTGAATGTGTGTGTGTGTGTGTGTGTGTATAGAGATCAGATTAATGGGATGATAGTCATCAGTTCTAGTTGAAGATGCTTGATATCTCATTATCGAGGAAATCAGCTTGACTTTCAATATATAACAGAGCACAAATCTTCTTTTTTTGGTAGATTGAGCTATATAGACATTCATTTCCACTGATTGTTAGAGTTTTACTTAAGCTTATTCCCATTAGAAATACATGCTAACATTAATTTTAAGATTCGAATGTACCATGTGAATATGCAGTTGTCCTAAGAGAAGTTGTGAATCATCAACAATCATGTTGCTATTATTATTCATGTGGAAGAGTGAAATTGGGAGGGCGTAGTTGTATAATATTGTAGTTGGGACGGCGTAGCTCAATTTTGGTTTCTTTTGATATATTTTACATGTCTTTGTTTGTAGTTATCATTATTAACGGAGGAGTATAATCCTACTTTGATCAGGTCTTGTGTTTTGTGGAAAGGAATTTTCATCCTTCTTTTGAACTTCAGTAGCATCAATATATATTTCATTTTTTTATTAAAATTAGTTCGAAAACCTCATTTTCAATGTACTATCCATAATTAGTTGACTTCAAGAAAGACATGATTATGACACCCTTGTGATCTTTGAAAGAGTGAACATTTGGTTTTTACACATTCAAGAAGAAAAATCGTTGATAAAATGGTGATGTTTCACAATAGAAGAAGCACACACCCTATTTTATTTCACCTTGATGTTGTTATACTCTACCTCTCAACTCATAGTGTTGGTATATTATTTCACCTACACTTGTTTTTGTGTTAATTATCGAACAGATAATATTGGGTGAAATTTTTGTGAAATTTGCTTGGAAAACACAAGTAGTCCTGTGATGTGGAATTCGTTTTATAATGGTATGGAGTCCAAGGTTGGTTAGACAGTTGCATGAGTGGGAGCTATAGGAGGTTGATGCTTTTTTTTCAGAGATAATATGATTACTTCATTAGCTTTGACTATGAGAATACTACGGTGCGGATGAGGAAAAAGAATGGTAACTTCTCTATTAAATTTTATTACCCCTTAGTAAATGGGGAATGGAGTCTCTCCCTCATGACATTGTTTGAACATCTTGGGTCTTAGTGAGAGATAGCTTCTTTGCTTGGGAGACAACTTGAACTAGGAATTTTGACCGTGGATTTGCTCAGAAGAAGGGGTTGGAGGATTCTTAACAGATGTTACACGTGTAAAGAAGAAGAAATGTGTTATCACATTCTTTTCCATTGTATAAAAGCACGTGTTTTGTGTAGTTGATTTTTATTCTATTTGGTGTAATAGTGGTGATGACTTCTAGAAGTTGAGGGTTTCTAAGTTATCTTATTCTTTTGTTGAAAAAAAAAGAAGAAAAAAGGTTAAAAATTGCTTCATTATGTGTGTTTTGTACCTTATGGGAGGAAAGAAATAGAAGAGCTTTTTATAATTGTGAAAGTTTGGATTAAACAATTAAGAGTTCTTTCTTGTACGTTTCTGAGAGTGAGTAAGAATGTATAATAGGGATGGACCATAATTATTGTTGTTACAGTCCATGGACTTACAGCAGCTCTTTGTAGGGTGCAACTGATGGTTTTTGTATTCCGCTACCTCTCTTTGGCTTTTTTGTTCCTTTGTATACATTGTGTATCATGATTACTATTATTAGAATACACTTACAAAATTTGTGTTTTACCATCATTATTTCTTCCTAGATACCACATTTTCTTTTTATTATGTGTTAATATTGCACTGTAGTAAATTGTCATATTTTTGAGAGCTATTATACTTTAAATCTTTATCCATGTTTAGCACCAAGTTGAATATAGTTGGTATTTGGAACATTTATCTTCTGTAAAAAAGCATCATGAAAGGGAAATTTCTGGATTGCATTGAGACTTACCTTGAAATCTACAAATTGTCATATTAGAAGTGTCTAGTTTATTTTATTTTGTTGTCATATTGCTCCACCTTCCTGCCATTAATCTGTAAAATTGATATATTTGTGTCTTCTTTTTTTACAACTTTTGCTACAATTTATTATAGTTCTTTTACTTTTCTTGTGGTTTGAAGGACTCTCCACGATATGTTTCAATCATATAATTTGGACGAAGAATTGGCTTAGCGTTTATTTGGCCAAATAGTTGAAGGATTGACACATATACACGGAGAAGGAATCATCCACCGCGACTTAACACCAAAAAACATATTCCTTGATGATCATGATGATGTGAAAATTGGGGACTTTGGTCTTGGTATGATCCTTACTATTTTTTTAGACTGATGCCATTTGCTTTTTATCTATGTTTATGGCGTCAGTGTGATGCATTTTTCTGTTCTAATTGCAAATTTCCAATTGCATAGGGGCTGCTAATTGATTTCTCAAGCATCTAATGTACTAAAGAAACTGCATGCAATTTACCACTCTTTTAAAACCATGGAAACTCAACTTTATCAGAAAATGATAATGCATACATTAAAGAATGTGCTAACTACTTCTTGTCTTGGTTTGAACTGCCATTTTAAAACATGGAAATTGGTTTTCGAGTATATTAATGCAACTACATTGGTGAGAAATGTTTATAACTATCCTGTTCTGTTTTTCTTTTTTTTGTGTGTGTGTGTGTATATTATATTTGTGTTTTATATACCTATACATAAAAAACATTTGTGATAAACATTATGAAGGGAGGTGAAAATAAAAAGAAGGAAAAAAACAAAGAGAAAAGAAAAAACAAAACAGTACATGGCATGTTTTACAAGTTGATAAATATGACAAGGTAATGACCGATCGAGCATAAACATGGCATGTTTTACAATTTGATAAGTATGATAAACTAATGACTTAGCACAACTAATTTTGGAATTGAGAAGGAGAAAGATAAAGGAGAGGGAAAAAACTTTTGAACAATATCATGATAACTACTTGCTACCAATTTGATGATCTGGCTGCATCACTCTTGCAATCTATGTGTCTTTCATGCATGTATAAATATGTTTTTCTCCATTCCCAATATGTTAAAATAGTAATTATAATGTGACATTCTATTGTATGATATGATACATGACATGGTAGACACATGATTCAGAAACAACGGATGTACATTTTTATTGGTTGACAGGTGTAACCATGACCAAGTATAAACATAATTCATATATGTTTACTTGTTTTGTCTCAGCCGAGTTTTCAGTTGGATGTTCCAGACACATATGATGATCCAGTAGACATAGTGGTTGATGACCCAGTAGATGATGATCCACCAGACACATATGATGATCCAGTAGACACATCTGATGATCCAGTAGGCGATGATCCAGTAGATGATGACCCGGAAGATGATGATCCACTAGGTGATGATTCGCCAGTAGATGATGACCTAGAAGACACATCTGATGATTCACCTTATGGTGCTTATTATTACATGGCCCCAGAAATTAAGAAAGAGTCGAATATTGATGAGAAGGTAAATGATTAACTGGGCTGCGTAGTTTTTTTTTTTTTTTTTCATGTCCTTTTACTCCATCTAATTTGTCTTATTGCTCACCTGCGATATCTTATGACAGGTTGATATATACAGCCTTGGTGTTGTGTTCTTTGAGTTCTGGCACCCATTCCACGCACAAATGGAGAGAGCGGCAATTCTTGATAGACTGAAAAATGAGAGAGAACTCCCTTCTTCTTGGGTTGCTGAGTTTCCGGAGCAAGCATCCCTGCTTGAAGCAGCCACTTCTCCGAATCCATCTGATCGTCCTTTTCTGCGGCAGATATTTTACATCTACCATTTTCTTTCAAATATGAAATCTGAGTCGCTATACCGTAAGTAAAACAATAATATGCATATTTGTTTCATAAAAGCTAAATACAAAACCTACTCAAATGCCCCTTAAGTTTTCTATTTCATGGGATATGGAGATTGGTGGAACAATCATAATTACACGGGTATGGTTAGAGTTTTTTTTTTTTTCATTTTTGTGCCTACTACTGGTTCTTTAGTTCGGGCATTCAAAAAGATTTCTATTACTTACCTGAAGGCTTGATCTGTGAACCATTGATAGGTGTTAGCACTTTTTGGATGGACGGAGATTTAGTGATTATTTTCTCTTATGCATTTCAAGGAAGGAAAATTTGTTGGAAATTAGATGTTTACTTATTTCCCATTTTTTTCCATGTTTATACTTATTTTCCATATTCTGTAATACTGATTCAATCCTTCCGTTCGTTGATTCTTTTTCTAGGTCTGTGATCGTGGAGACGAGGGGTTTTTTAGGTCTGTGATCGTGGAGACTAGGGAAGAAAAGTTTGAGAAAATCTTTTCCTTTTGTGTTTGGCAATATATTGAGAAATTCTGTGCATAAAAATCTACAAATGTATATGTTTCCTTTCTTTGTCTTTTGATTGGCTCTTTGTGTTTGACAATATATTGAGAAATTCTTGAGTATAAAAATATTAGACAATGTGTATGTTTTTCATCTTTTTTGACTGGCCCAAAATACACTCTGTTATAACATTAGAGTTTGATCTGATCAACTTTAAAAATTTGTCAAATCCTTTAATTTTAACACAAAACTCTATCCATCAAATGGGGATTATAATTTTTTAGTTTGTACAAAAACTTATTTCATATTATGTATTTTTTTAAAGCTAAACACTTTAGTTATAAAGTAATAAATTGTCCCTATTAAGATTTAAACATGAGACCCTTCTTCCTTACTATGAATGAATTAGGGATCTTCAAATTAATATTACGAGATATATAATAAAAATAACCGAACATCAAACACAGATGAAATCATGGCTATAATTTTACTAGAAAATTTTCATATTAATTATAAAGATAAAAAAACTCATGGGTTCGATAGCTCAAAATGTAGGAAAAAAACACTGAATAACATTCATTCCAAAAATGAATGAATGAATTATATTTAATATGAGGAATGAATGACTTTCTATCCCATTGGCTCTATAAATGAGCCTTGCCTCTTCAAAAGTTTGTATCAATTCTCAGTTTTTGTGTATGTAAAGGTTGGATCAAGTTAGTTATATCTCTGAGCTTTATTGGTACGATAATATCTTCGAATATAGTTTCAGTTCGTCGAAATAATATCAAGGTATTATGGTGTTGCTTATACACCGTTTTATCTTAGAAGACATATGTTGATATGATAGTTTTCGAGCACTTAGCTGAGATTGACTAACTGCTTTGGGCCGAGATCGTGACTTTCACTTAAACTCAACATCCTTCATCTTTGACAAACCTTATTATTTTCTATAATTTTTTTTCTTTATTTGTAATTTTTCCCTTCTCTCGTCATTTTATTTTCTATCTATTTACGAATAAGTTTATAAGACAAAAATCCATTATTTAAGACTAAGTTATTCAAAATTACATTGTTTATATTAAGATTTACTTCAATTTTGAACTTGTGATGTAATACCTTCAAATTGTTTCATGGTGTTATGATTTAATGATGTAATAATGGCGGGCAAATTAGATTAAATGAGGGTTTATTTACACTTATATGATTTAAAGATTTTAAAAAAAATCTAGAATTTATTGCTCATGAGGATTAAATTAAGTGGTAAAAGAGTACCATGGCATACAAAATAATAATTTTATTTATTCAAGTTTATATATATTATAGTAAAGATAAATCTGCTAAACCTATAAATAATTAAATAATATTCGGGTTAATAACATAATAAATCTATATAAAGCTTACAAAATTTGATAATATAGTGACTCCCGTTCTTCCACATCCTAACGATCATAATCTAATATCTTTGATTTATCGAATCAGTTTTACCTATTTGAATCGCCCCCATTCAAATACAACACCACATCGTACCCAATAAGACGATGACAATATAAAAAAACAAGATAAGATCGGAATATGAAAATGAAAGAAAGAGAGATACAGTGATTTGGGGATAACAATGATAAAAATTCACCCCTTATTACTTGAGTAAATGGACTAGAAGAGCAATGTAGCATTTAGATAAATGAGAGGAACATAGTGTTTTTTTTCATATTTTTTTAAGAAGACACTTTAATTAGAAGCACTGGGCAAATGGATCAGCCGACCAGTCAACGAGTCAAGCAATTTTGCTCGATTTCGCAAAAATGTTGAAATTTAGCTCAACCCTAACATGGGTGGGCAAACCAAAATACTTTATAAAGTAGAAAAATAGCTGACCAAGTTAATCTAAATCAGGTCAATTGACTCCAATTTTTTTATTAATAACACAACCCAACTCGATCCTAATTTTGTGACCGACTAACTCCAATGGACCCTGCTCCAAATCGCCATCTCTACTTTTAACATAGTTACATAATACTAGATTTTGTGAATATATGAAAACTATTTTATCTAATTACAATTTTTATTTAATATCAAATATTTTGAGATCATATAAATTGATTTTTTTAAACAAACACATTTTTTTTAAAGTTAATCATTTTTTAATATAATATAATAAGTTATATTTATTAAGACTGAACCCTCTCTTCTTTTTTTTGTATTCAACATTTTTAATACTAAAGTTCTAATCAATCGAGTTAAAAGGGTGGACTAACAAACACATTTAATATAATAGGAAGTTTTTTAATATATAAGAAGTATGTACGTGGAAATATAGTTAGGGATATTTCCACTCCAAGGAATTTTTTTTTTTAAAGATAAGGGCAAAAGTCGGAAAATTCCTCTGCATTTGTGGCTCATTACGCACTAGGCTCACGTTAGCACGTGTTCCAGTCCTCTCTGCATCTCCGCCGCTCTGGGTTTGAAAAGGTGCTCAAATCCCCTACCCATTCAAACTCCTTCGCATACAACAGTCAACAGAGGGCCGATAATGGGCCACATTTCGAAGAACGAGTGTGGCGGCGGCGGCTGGCTGAGCCGGTAGCCCCTCCCACTCCGCCTCCGCCTCCGCCTCCGCCTCCGCCTCCGCCTCCGAAAATGATCTCTCGGAGGAGATCTCTGCACTGTAAGTCCTCAAACCGCGGAATTATTCTTAAGAAAAAAGGAGATCCCTGGTGAAAGTTCTATGTATTTGGAGAAATTTAGTCCGAAAACTGGAAAATACAAGTTTGATAGTCTAGGATTAATGAACATGGAGGGAGTCGGAGTCTGCTCACTAACTGGCCGCTGAATTTCAGTTGAGCTATTGAGGGTATTTGCTAACGGAAAGGTACCACAAACTAGATTGTGATAACATTTTAGGATCTATGAACTTTCACAGAGATCCAACCTGAGTGGCTTCCACGCCATATGGGCCCTTGTAAGGTTTTTCTCTGATGCAAGTTCCTTGGAGGAATTTTTGAGATCATTGTGGTATAGTACTTTTTACTTAGAGCATTTTCCAAATAGATAAGAGAGGCTGTAAACAGAGGTAGAAACTTGTACCCTTTTGTGTAGGTGAGTAATCCGGAAATTTTTACTTGACGGCTCTAGGATGTAATTAGATCTTCCCTTACATGGAAGATGAATAAAGCTTCTACACCCAAAAACCTTAAGAGGAGAGGACTGAAAGAGATTTAACATTGAGAAGAGTTTTCTTGAAAACCTGGATAAGATTTTTGGAGTTTAGTCTTGGAGCAGTGGCTAAAACATCACTTCAATAAATTTTAGAGACGTCATGGATAAATGGGAAGGTTATACTATGACAAATTCTATTTACACCCCCTCTATTTCTCTACACACCCCATTAAAAAAACACATACAAAAAAAATACACATTTATCCTTAACCCTAATTTTTCTATTTGTTTCTTCTTCTTCTTCTTCTTCTTCTTTATCTCTCTGCACCCCAACTCCCTTTTCCTCCTGGGCTCGCTTTTGCGAGAACGACGTTAAAAATAGCGAGACAATACGCCAGCCTTATAACCATGGCATGAAGACGAGGATAATATCTGTGTTCGTTTTCGTTATCACACTTAATCCTGATTCGAATTGATATTGAACCGGAATATGGTCTATAACCGGATTTAACAAATCCGGATTATAGACAATATCCCGATATCAAAATTATGTAGAGCATTATTAGAAACGGGGATTTGACAACATCCGCAATAGAACATAACCCGCATTTGGAAATCCTGGATGAGTTGAAAACCGGATTTGAAAAATCGAAATTATAATGTTTCCTGGATTTACAAATCCCAGAAGAGCATTTATCCAGCTTTTAATTGACATTATTCGTTATATTTAATCAAGATTTATTTTTGCAGATGACTGATCATAATGCACTACATAACAATTAGTTGATTGCAAAGGATGCATTTAGTAGTAATGAGTAATTTTAATACTTTAGTTAGAGTAATTTGTTTTAAGATATATCAAATTAATAAATTGTTATTATCCATATTTTGTAGCCTGGATGCTTGATCAATTCAGTTCTTAATCATGTAAAAAGAACTGATTATATCGCGATAAAAGATCTGGATACAAAGAGAGTAAGAGGTGTTTGTGAAGCAATTTCAGATGCGAGCGCAGTAACATATGTGCATGCAAAGCACAGTCGACGTGCTCAATCGAAAAGACTGAACGAAAAATGTGATTGCCCATTTAAGACACCTGTGAAGTTAACTAGTACGATGATTGAGTGTTAAAGTTGTTTGTGGATTTCATAATCATCAAGCGTACTAACAATCGAGGGTCACTCATATGCTGGTCGACATTCGATGGTAGAGAAAACTATATCATTCAATGGCGACGAAGAACTTAGTGAAACCAAAGAATATTCTATTGTCTATAAAAATCACGACGTAAGATAACGTTAAAGATTACAAGACAATCTACAATGCACATCATAAACATCGACTACTTAATACAAATTCAGAGGATCGCAAATGCAACAACTAATGCAACAACTAATGAAACAACCGAATGAATCGTGAAATATTGCCAATGACATAGGAAGGATGAAACAATGATTGTGTGAGAGACTTTACTTAAGTAACATCCTAATTTATTCAGCTGTTGAATGATTTACAAAGAGTTCAATGCGATTGCACTTATAAAACCAACAGATATCGCATTTCACTTCTCGAGATTGTAGGTGTGACATCTACAAATTTGACTTTTTATGTGACATCTACACTTAGGCAATGGAGAAGTTACAAAGTTTAATGTTTGTTGATCGCTTACCTAATGTCATTGTTACTGATAGGGAGTTGGCCTTAATGAACGTACTGTATGTTAGTATTTCATACCACAACAAATCTTCTGTGCAGATGGCATATATCAAAAAATGTACTTGCAAACTGTAAGAAGTTGTTTGAGCGAAAAGAGAAGTGGGAGGCATTCATGTCAGCTTGGAGTGTCCTTGTGTTTTCTTCTAATGAGGATGAGTACGAGAGGAATTTAAGATCATTGACAACTGATTACTATACTTACCCCGGAGCAGTAAAATATGTGACAGAGTCATGGTTGACTCCTTATAAGGAAAGATTTGTCGCAGCTTGGACAGATAAAGTAATGCATTTAGGCAATGTCACAACGAATAGGTACGTTAATTTGTAATAGTTTTTCTTGACATATCCATACATAAAAATATTTTTAATATATATTTTATTTTTTTTATAGGGCCGAGAGTGCACATGCAAAGTTGAAGAGACATCTTGGTTCATCTCAAGGGGATTTTGAGAGTTATTGGAATGTAATAAATGCTCTTATTGAGTTGCAACATATGGAAATCAAAGCTTCATTTGAGAGAAGTATTTATGTTGTTGAACATCAATTCAATAATGCTATGTTTAAAGAATTGCGGGGTATGGTATCTAAGGCTTCACTCAATATGATATTGATGGAGTTTAAAATAAAGAACTCAAGTTAAATCGGTATAATATGCTGTCATGCCAATTTAACCTCATATAGTCATTTCAGGCGCATGAATCCTGCGTAGTTTATCAAAGAAGGCCGCACACCCCTTGATAGCGTGCATTGTCATCGATAAAGTTGGATACTATGAACGACATGTCTCATATGAGTTGACAATACTCCCGAGATTGATAGTATTTTAATAATTTGTCGATTGTGACGAGGCAAAATAACATTAAAAAGTAAGTCGGTATAATTACCATTCCGCAACGACATCTGTTTCCACCACTGAGAATGTTAAGGCAAAGGTCATTCCATTGAAAATCACCTATCTACCAAACTGAGCTCTTCTTTATTTAAACGTTAGTTCGCTGACGCATAAGATTTCTCCAAATTAATCGTGATGTTCCGTGAAAGTACCAAAGGAAAAAATTCAAGTACATTAAATGTTTTCCACATCAAATACGTGAACATATAGTGAACATCATGGATGTTAGCGCGTATGGTCATCGCGATATCGTCGATTGTCGGGTTACTAGGGAACGGGGAAGATGACGGGAAATCTGCTCGACAAGATTTGGGTTCATGAGCCTACACTTTTCATGATGAGTATGTTCAATTGTACGGATCAATCGACCGTGTTGCTTAGTCAGGTTTATTCATTATCATAAGCCACTCTTTGCTCCATATATGATAGATGGATGACTTTACTCGATATGGGTCATTTGATAAATTTCACTGCATAATATTTGTATACCCATTTATCAATTGGGGACAATGCCTAACATATCTACCACTTAGATCTCGTATTACCTCGCACTCACTTCACCATAAACTCCGATTGCACTTGGATTTGTTGAGGATTGTCATTTCGCATGTGTTTGTTAAATTATATTATGTTAATACAAGTTTAATGTATGTGTATATATATATTTTGACAAAGCATTCCATCTTTATTTTAGTATTCACATTCGACATCACTAATACCTCCAATTGCATGCAACCGGGCGAATTAATGGCAATTCAGCAGTGCTCGAGGATGGAGATCCCTTTGGCGCACTCTGGACAGGCTTTTAGATCATCATTAGGATGAACCTCTAATTGTAGCGACATAAGAGTATAACATTTTGGGATTTAAACACGCATGATCTACAACTTTAAATGGTTTATATTGTAATTGATAAGTATTGTATTTAATTTAATTTAAATTAATTAATAATGATGTAATTTAATGTAACAACTAATATAATACAATAAAATTAATCAAATTATATTTTTAAACATTAAAGTCTAAACAACTAATACATAAACATAAACTAAGTATTCTTTTTCCTTCGAACGAACATATGCGTGGTAGATTGAGTGTAATCCCGTGTGTTTAAGGATCCGCCACAGCCGGAGGAGCAACTGCCACCGGAGAGCGGAACCATCGTGTGGAGGATCAATCGATGCCGGTGGAGGATAGAAAAAGTGGGAGGGCTAAAAATGACACGAGCGTGTGATGGAGGCCGTGAGATGCCGGAGTGTGTGACGGAGGCCGTGGAGATGCCATGTCCCATATGACCCGCGTTAGCGCTATGCGCCTGCCCAATCTCAAAAATAATCGAGACTCGCTTCCTTCCCCGCAGACATTACATGCCTCAATAAAGTCAATGTTCGCATTACGCTACATAAATAATATGCCAACTTAATATTTAGTAATATAATAAAAAAGTTAAGTATGAAATTATGTACAATTTAGATTACTAGGTCAAACGGGTCCATTTAACTGATAAAGATTTCACTGCAGATGAATGGCGCGAGGGTAGAGAAGATCGCATCCGTCAGAAACTCCATCTCAGCTCAGGAGGTTGAACGATGTAAATGCGAGCATGCAATCATACCGTGCCATATACTCGCTACACCTCTCCCGAGCCTGGCATCGCATCACACCTCGATTTCCGATCGGGCCAAGATGCGATATGTCCATCTCTCCCAATACCGATCCGCGCACGCGCCGCCGAGGGGCGGAAAGGCCGCGGAGGAATGGTCTCGAATATACCCAACCGCCGCAAGACCCGCCGATGATATGGCTCAACAACCATCCGCACTTTATGCATCCGTAATTATGCAATATCTAGAAAGGTGCTCACCGATGATCCACGCATGGCCTCAAAGAGACATCTGCACCCATAATCGACGGTCGCCCTCGAATCGATCGCAAACTATCTGAATCACGCGCGCCTCCAAACGCATTGGGTAATGGTCGCGACCACAGACGCCAACCGGAAGAAAACATCTCGTGAAAGTGCTCATAAATCTAGGCCTACATAATAAATCAGGCAATTAATATCAATATAACTTATAATTGAAAATTATCTAAAAATTATCGAAAAATTGTCATCAATCAGACTCGCAAAAGGGTCGTAGCTACCTAACTCCGCCGCACTCAAACTCCGGGTCATAGCAGCCAATTGCATAAATATGCCGATGCTTCACCCCAAGCATAGCTACCAACCATGCTGAGGTCCCGAAATAGCTCCAAGTACACTACGGCGACACTAGTTGCACTCTTATCAGCAAATAGAGTGCAATCAACCAGATGGAGCAAGAAGGCTCGAGTAGCAAACTCGATATCATCATCGACGACATCCGTGGCTAGTCGAAAAATGATCCTCGCCACGTATCAACCGGGCGAGTAACGACATCGCTTCGCTCTCGAGATGCTCTACGTTTGCAGCCTAAATAACTCGACCAATAAAGCATCGCATCGCCCACCCGGCCGGCAAAGTGAGAATGATATCATCATCCAAAGAATGTGTATGTAAATTGATGTGACGCCGCCCGGGCCGTGATGGTCATCTCAATTAAACCGGGCATTGAAAGTCATGGTCTCGCCGCCATCGCCATAAAATGGGATAATATCGGGTCTACTCAAGAACTCGGTCGCAAGTAGTCAACGGTGCCAACCCAGATCGATGCACAGTCTCATAAATACGAGACCTCTCCGCATCTAGCTCCCATAACTGCAGCTTTGCACCATGATATATCAATTTCAATGGTGCTCGATCCTACAATATAAGTGCTAAAATAAATATAATTTAAGTTACGTAACTAAAATTAACATATATATATATATATATATATATATATATATATATATATATATATATACACAACTTTGGACAATGATTGTTTACCTCCCAACCATATCTTAGCTTGCAACATGGTCGCTTAAAACTCGCAATATGATCCATCGATAGTCCTCCAGAACACCCTCAAGACCTCCTCAGTCTCATCCCTATCATGCTGAGGATGCTCAACCGGATCTCGATCTACTGCTGGCTCAACATCTCTCAATTGCACTCGTCGTCTACGCTCCGATCCCGTAGGTCGTCTACGAGGTGCACTAGATATACCTCCTCCTCGAGTACGTGGTGACATATCTATTTCAAAGAAAATAAAGATTGATAAATTAAATTAATATAATCATACTCATAATCAATATCAACAAAGTCAATGTAAAACCCCAACCTTATTGAATGTTATAATAGTAGTTATTGAACTGATTTGAGGTCTAATGATAGAAGCGGTGGGTGGATTAGAATTAGAACGCTCTCGACATCATTTGGGCATGAAGTGAAAATTAAAATTGTAACCAGCCCTAATGAATAGTGATTTTTTCTTATTTTGTCCCTAAGGGAGGGTTGCAATGATTTTTACAAAAATTCTCGCCTTGGCGACTTAACCGATATTTAGAAGATACGGAGATTTAAGTGAATAGTGATTTCCTGGATCGGAATTTGAGCTCATAATAAATTTTTCGAAATTGAGCCTAAATACTAGAAGTGTCTCGACAAATCACAGTTACAACGAACTAAATAAAGTAAAACGGAGTCCGTTCGATAGCTTCCGTGTGATTCAACGCACTTAATAATACGCTATCGTCCTGACACGATTTTAATGACGTGGAATCGATTTCGTGATTTCAGAGTCTGAATTATCGCGAAGGATTTAGTTAAAATATTTTAAGTTCAAATTTAAATTTAGACGATCATAGAATATTTTCGACGCTTAATCAAGATAAAAGCAAGGAGGAAGACAAAAAGGAATAAAAACTGAGCAAAATGGAGATATTTTCTTATGAGAGTTTCAATCAAAACATTTGGCGCTGGTTGGGGTGGTTTGTGACTCAATAGAATTGACCAAATGAGGTTCATGGGCTCAAAATGCAATAAAATAAGTTGATTGGCAATATAAAAGAAATTCCGAGACCAAATTGTAATTAAAGAAAGTTAGAATATTTAAATGGGAGACAAACAAATAATTCATTTGGTCTCTCAAAAAGTTAAGGAACCCGTAGGAGAGAAAGGAGAGGGAAGAAAAGAGAGAAAAGAGCGAGAAAGGAGAAGCAAGAAGAAAAAGGCGGCAAAGGTATGAGATGTGATTTTTCTCCTCATTCAAGCCTTTCAAGTGATCTTCAAGTGGTAACTGGCGAGATGAGCCAAAGAAACTCAAGAAACAAGAAGTTTTCATGGTGGAAAGTTAGGGTTTGATGTTTTCCATGTTTAATGTCTTAATTCTGGTATGGATGTTAAATTGATGGTATTTAAGGTTTTAATGGTGCTGAATTTAATATCAATTGAGAAAGCCATGGTTTAGATTAGGCTGACAAAATCAAGTGAGGGTGCTAGGGTTTGAGGTGAAATTGTGTGTTATGTTGAAATGAGTATAATGCATCAGATTTATGTTTAGAGGAAAGAAAAAAATGGAAGAGAAACACATTTTGGTCAATTTTTGGGCAGCAGTCTCGGTACAGAAATGTCCTGTTTTCTGTTTTGACCAGTTTTGGTATTTTGGCCATAACTGCTCAATTGATCCAAATTTGAGTGATTTAAGTGGTTGCTGCAAAATAGACTTGAAGGAGAACAAAACTTAAGAAGAAGGTATCGCCAAATTTGATCCTAAGTGGCCTAACAATTCACCAAGTAGAACTATGCCAAATTCTGTCAGTTTTAACATAATTAGCCCGTTATTTGACGTAAAGTGAGTTTCTGTGTTCGAATTGGGTGATTCCAATTGGAATAGAACCCTCTAGTACCTCGCTTTAAATGAGTATAAGGACATAGTGTCAAAATATAGTCAAGACTCGGAAAAATGAGTAATACAAACTGTTACTAGAAAATCGGTAAATGACTAGTTGGCATGAAAATGCCATAACTTTAGTTTGATGATCCGATTGATTGATTCCAATTTTGCAAATAGATTCCTGAGGAATAAGAATATAGGAATGAGTGTTTATGGTGGATTAATGAAATTATGGTTAATGTGTAATTGTGATTTTCTTGAAAAGGTGAAAAGGACTATCTGGACGGAACTAGAACTCAACTGAAGCAAGTGTTTTTTGGATCGAGAAAGGTGAACTCGTGAGTGAAATGATATTTTGAGAATTGAGTTTTTGTGAATGGTTTTAATGTTAAAACTCGAAGTTTAATGTAAATTTTGGTGTAAATGTTAAGGCATATGGAAATGTTTCATCTCGCATTGTTTATCTTCGTATCAATGCATATATTTATACGCCAGATAAATATGTATGCATGTTAAGTATTGCGAAAGTTTAAAAATGTTTAAAGATGTATGCATATGTTAAGGTATTATGAAAGTTTAAAAATGTTTAAAGAATACATATGTGTTTTAATGATAAAGTATGATTTTAAATGTATTTATAAATGTATTTTGAAAAATGTTTTACTGATGGTTAATTAAACCCTTATGACTGTTATGATCGAGGTCTACTAAGTACTTTAAGCGTAAGGATTTAGAGGTAAAGTATAGGTTACTAAATCGAGGGAGGGAAATAGGTGTCTAGGAGTAACATTTACACGTGATAAAGTGCTATGACCGAACCCTATGCAAAGCGTGAGTTTCTCCGCAGCCGTAGTGGTTATGGATCGAATGTGATCACCCCTTCACCGTCAGCACTCCTAGAATCGTTTCAAGCATGTTTATTCCCCAGTTCCATCGTAGCACGAAAGAAAGTAAATGAATAAGAAGTTATGTATAATGCTGTTATAATGAATTTTAAATGATAAGTATCTATTGAAAGAAAGTTTACGCATAAATGTTAAAGCATAAATGGATTTTAAAATGCATAAGTATTTATTGAAAGAAAGTTTAAAGTATAAATGTTTAAAGCATAAATTGATTCTAATGGTATAAGTATTTATGGGAAAGAAAGTTTAAAGCATAAATGTTTAATGTATAAATGGATTTTAATCAGATAAGATGTATTATTTTATGTACCGAAAATGTTATTTTAATGAAAATGTACACTCACCGCCCTTTAGCTCATTCTTTTCCAGCAGGTTTCAAAACATTTTCAGACTCCAAGACAGCGCCGGGACAGAGGTCACTCCTGCAAGGTGGAGTCGAGCTATCAGAGACACGATGTGACTCCGCATTGAAAATAATTTGCATATCAGAGTATGTGAATATTTTGTCGTTTTGATAAAATTATGCATGGAATTGAAGAAGGTTTTAAATGTTTTGATGATTTGAAAGAAATAAATGTATATATGTATATTGTGTTTGATCGGGTTGTGGACGAGAGTCTTAATATGGAAGTTGATGAATTGGAAGTTTAGAAGTGTTTTTAAATGTTTTTCATCGTGCTTTGTAAATTTGGGAAAGTCCGAAACAGAGGAAACTCTCGCCGATTTTCCGAAAAATCTAAGTGTTGAAAAGAAAAGAAAAAAGAAATTTTTTTTGAAGACTTCGTCCGCATTATTTTTAAAAGATATGTGAAGAATTGTAAAGGGGTTCACCTACTCTGATTTTGACTTATGGTTTTAAGGAAAAGTTTCATATCCGTTGGAGTGCCGGAGGTCCCCTGGGTTCGTGAGGAGGTTAATCCGGCCTGGATCCTTCAACATGGTATCAGCTAAGTTTTGAAATGTTATAAAGATTTGAAAATTCTTATTTTATATGATTGCTTTTATGTTTTCTTTTAAGATTTCAAAAAAAAATAATAATAATTATGTGATTTAAAATCATATATGCATTACATGACATATTAATTTTAATTCATTAAAATGCGTCAAGCCGAGGCCGACCACCCGCCAGAGAGCTCCCGAGGCGTGAGGGTACCACCACCCCGAGGAACATGTTGATGAAGTCCGTATGTTCCTCCAACCGCAAAGACAAACTGTATCGCCACCGCCCCGAGGTCGCAGGCGACAAGACACCTCAGAGCGATGGCCTGAGATGTTAGCCACAACATTTAATCCAGCCCGTGAGCCGACAAAGGTCCATTGAGAGGGTAAGTGTCTAGAGGCAAGAAATTATGACTTTGCAGATAGGAGATCCCGGAAAGGCATGGTCGTGGCTGTGAGGGTAATGAGATGGTTAATTGAAAATTCATGGGTTTGACTTAGCTTAAGTGAATCAATGACATTAAGTGAATTATTAATTGTACCTTTGTTGAAAGAAACGGAAGAAATTGAAGACATAATGATGAATGTAATGGTGGTAGGATTTTGCCACCCTAGGAAAAGTATGGAAAAGTTGATTGTTACAAATGTGAGTGATTATCGAGGCTGTGGAGTTTTTGGCAGACTTGATATTATTAGATATCCATGACTTTGATGTTATATTAGGCATGGATTTACTATTTAGACATCATGCTACAAAGGATTGTTATAGGAAGAGGTTAGGTTCTATAAGCCAAGGTACGTAGGTTGTTTTATGTGGGTTACGGAAAATACTACCTACCAATAATATGACAGTTATGTGGGCTAGTAAAATACTTCGAAAGTTATATCAAAGGTACCTAGCTTATGCTATTGGAGGAGGGATAATGGTAGTCGAATGGAAGATATTCTGATAGTCAAATAATTTCCGATACTTCCGTAGGATTCTAGGTATATATATAAAAATATATATATATATATATATATATATATATATATATATATATATATATTAATTTTTAGATTGAAATGACCCCTAGGACAGAACCAATTGCTAAGGCACCTTATATGATGGCTCCTTAAAAGTTGAAAGAATTGAAAGAATTGAAAGTATAAATGGATGAGCTTGTGAGTAGTGGTTTTGTTTCAGTCGAGTACTTCGCCTGGGAGTGCTTCTGCCTGCTTTATGAAAAAAATGACAAGTTTAAGATTGTATATTGATTACAAGAGAGTTGAATAAAGTGAAAATACGCAATCAACACCCATTTATACCTGATTGACATCTTTTTGATCAATTACAGGAGCGAGGGTATTTTTGAAATGGATTCAAGCTCAAAGTTACCATCAATTAAAGATTAAATGAGGATGTTCCTAAGTGACAACTTTCAAAACACTAAAGATAGCATTATGAGTTCTTAGTCATGCTAGTTGGACTAACTTATATCCAAATTTCGCTTTATGGATCTTATGAATAAAGATCTTCAAAATTTTATTTAGACTTCATTGTTAGTATTCATTGATGACATTTTAATCTATTTAAGCAAAGAATGAAGATCATGAGGAGCATCTAAGCAAATTCTATTTTACTTAGTATGTCAAACCAGAATCTCTAGTTCCTGTTAGACAAAGGTTGGCCTTCTATGCATGTGGGATTTCAAAGTGAAGGGTTTCGCTGATCCTCAAAAGATTGAGAAAATTGTGAACTGGAAACCACCTAATAATGTGACAGATATAAAGTTTTCTAGGTTTAGCAGGTACATCGGAAGGTTGTTAAGGGATTTTCAAAGCTAATGGATCTCAATTAAATCGATATGAAAGATGAAAGTTTGTATGGAAAGAGACATGTCAAAAGATTCGATGAACTAAAGGAATTTGACCTTAGCCCTAGTTCTTACAATTCACAGTAAGAAGGATATATAGTATATCAGGATGCTTCTAAAGTGCAGCTTAGGTGTGTTAATGCAACATGAAAATGTGATAGCATATGATTTGGCTAGCAATTGGAAAAGCATGAGTAATTATTTGAGACATAACCTAGAGTCATATTGTACCTGGTCTACAGATATAGAGGCATTATCAATATTGCATGTAAAAATTTTACATCACAAGAACATGCAATATTTATTCACATAGAAAAGTTAAATATGAGATGTGAGGAGACGGGTCAACTCATTGCTACTATGAGTGCACTATTTAGTACCATCGTGAAATGTTAATGTGGTAACCGATGCTCTTAGTAGAAAGCCTACGGGCTCATATCCTCACTCTAAAGGTTGTGTACCCCTAGATTTATGGAATCGAGGCTCCTAGTGCGAGACTAGAGTTGATGATATTGGAGCCTTTAATAGCTACACTTCATGTTAGTCCCGCACTAATAGACAAGATAAGGGAGCTAGACTCAAGATACGATCATGATTAAACTAGCAGGTGCCTGAGTCTCGCGCTAAAAGGATTTTAGTACTGGGCATATGGCAGCGATGATAGGTCACAGTTATGTGTACCAGATGCGGGAAGATTAAAGAAATAAATTATGGGAGAGGCTCACTCTTCCGCATATGTGATGCATCAGTGAAAAACACTAAATGTATCATACCCAAGGGAATACAAAGGTGAGGCAAAGAAAGATGTTGTTAATTTATTTAAATGTCTCATTTGTCAAAAAAAGTTAAGGTTGAGCATCAAAGATTTGCAGGTTCTTATAGTCTCTTTCGATCCCTCGAAATGGGAGAGAATCATGGATGGATTTTTCTTCCACTTTGCCGAGTGGTTGGGTGACGTGATATAGGTGATTGTGGATAGATTGACGAAATCAGTCAATTTCCTACCTATGGAAAAATAGTGACTTAGTTGAGAAGTTGGCTGAGTTGTATATAAAAGAGATTGTACGACTTCACGGATGACCAATCTGAAAGAGCCATACAGACATTGGAAGTTATGCTCAAGGCTGGTGTGTTAGAGTTTAAAGGAAGTTAGAAAGACATTTCACCATTAATGGTTTTCCTACACAATAGTTATCATGCAAGCATTGAAATGGCGCCTTATGAGGCCTTATATGAAGGAAGTAGACTCATTATGTTGGGATGAGGAAGCGGGGAGAAAATTTTTAGGTTCATAAATTGTTCAGCCACAAATGTATAATGTTAAAGTTATCAAAGGATAGATTAAAGATAGCTCAAAATTGATGTAGTGCTATGTTGATAACTCCAAGGAGAGATTTGGAATTTTAGGTGGGGATCGTGTGGATGGAGAGGATATCACCTCGGGTATTATATTCGAAAGAAAGGGAAGTTAAGTCCTCTCTATATGGGACTTTATGAAATTATGGAAATAATTGGAGAGGTAGCGTATTGGTTGAGGTTGCCGCCTGAATTGACCAGAATACATGACATATTTTACATTTCTATGCTTCGAAAGTATATGACAGATTCTTCACATGTGTTAAGAGATCAACCGGTTGAATTGAAAGAGGATTTGACGTATGAAGAAAGACCTGCCTAAATTGTTGATCGAAATGATTAGGTTCTGAAACAAAGTGATTCCTTTATAAAGGTGTTGTGGATGAATCACTATGAGAGAGGAAGCAACATGAGAATTTAAATTTCGAGGACTAAATTTTTATAAGGAGGGGTGATTGTAAACCCCAACCTTATCAATGTTATAATAGTAGTTATCGAACCGGGATTTGAGGTCTAATGATAGAAGCGAGGGTGGATAGAATTTAGAACGCCTGACATCATTTGGGCATGAAGTGAAAAATTTTCAAAATTGTAACCGGGTGCCCTAATGAATAGTGATTTTTCTTATTTCATCCTGACGGAGGGGGTTGCAAAGGGATTTTAAGAAAAAATTTAAATTCCTATGACTTTGAACTGATATTTAGAAGATAATGGGAGATTTATGAATAGTGATTTCCTGGATCGAAATTTGAGCCTGTTACCAAATTTTTCTGAAATTGAGTCGGAATACGAAAAAGGTTCGAATAAACTCATAAAGACTAACGAAATCGAATAAAGTGAACGGAGTCCGGATAGGTTTCCGTGTGATTCAACGTAATTCGTAATAATACGCTATTGTCCTGATTACCGATTTTAATGATTTTAAACTTACTTGTGATTTCAGAGCCAAATTATTGTAGAAGGATTTAGTTAAAATATTTTATGTTCAAATTTAAATTTAGACGTAATTGCTAGAATATTTTTTGACGTTTAATCAAGATAAAAGATAAGACAAAAAGGAATAAAACTGATAAAATGGAGATATTTTCTAGCGAGAGCCAATCAAACACTTAAGGGCTAAGTTAGGGTTTGTGACTCATTAGAATTGACCAATGAGGTTCATGGGCTCAAATGCAATAAAATAAGTTGATTGGCAATATAAAAGAAATGGAGGACCAAATTGAAATTAAAGGAAAGTTAGAATATTTAAATGGGGAGACAAACAAAATAATTCATTTGGTCTCTCAAAAAGTTAAGGAACCCAAGAGGGAGAGAAAGGAGAGGGAAGAAGCAGGTAAGAAAGGAGAGAAAGGAGAAGCAAGAAGAAAAAAAGTGAAGGGCAAAGGTATGAGATGTGATTTTTCTCCTATTCAAGCTTATGATCTTCAAGGGTAATCAAGGAGATGAGCCAAAGAAACTCAAGAAACAAGTAAGTAAGTTTTCATGGTGGAAAGTTAGGGTTTGATGTTTTCCATGTTTAATGTCTTAAATTCTGGTATGGATGTTAAATTGATGGTATTTAAGGTTTAATGGTGCTGAATTTAATATCAATTGAGAAAGCCATGGTTTAGATTAGGGTTTTGACAAAATCAAGTGAGTAAGGGTTAGGGTTTGATAGTGAATTGTGTGTGTTATGTTGAAATGAGTATAATGCATCAGATTTAAGTGTTTAGAGTGAAAGAAAAAATGCAAGAGTAAAAACACATTTCAATAATTTCTGGGCAGCAGCTTCCTGGTACAGAAATGTCCTCAAGTCGTTTAACTAGTTTTGGTATTTTGGCCATAACTTGCTCAATTTTGATCCAATTTGAGTGGGATTTAAGTGTGGCTGCGAAAATAGACTTGAAGAAGAACAAAACTTAAGAAGAAGGTATCGCCACCCTGATCCTAAGGGCCTTAACAATTCACTCAAAGTAGAACCATGTGCAAGCCAAATTCTGGTTCAGTTTTCGAACATAGATTAGCCCGGTTATTTGACGTAGAAGTGAGTTTCGTGTCTGGAATTGGGTGATTCCAATTGGAATAGAACCCTTAGCACCTTAGCTTTAAATATATAAGGACATAGTGTCAAAATATGAAGTCAAGACCTCGGAAAAAATGAGTAATACAAACTGTTACTAGAAAATGTAAATGACCAGTTGGCATGAAAAATGCCATAATCCTTAGTTTGGATGATCCGATTGATTGATTCCAATTCCTATAAAATAGATTTTAGAGGAATAAGAATATAGGAATGAGTGTTTATGGTGGATTAAAATGGAAATTATGGTTAATGTGTAATTGTGATTTTCTTGGAAAAGGTGAAAAGGATCATCGGACGGAACGGAACTCAACGGGAAGCAAAATGGATCGAGCGTGAACTCGTGAGTGAAATGATATTTTGAGAATTGAGTTTTTAAAAGTGAATGGTTTTAATGTTAAACTGAAAGTTTAATGTAAATTTTATGTAAAATGTTAAGGCATATGGAAATGTTTTATCTGCGATTGTTTTATCTTGCATCAATGCATATATTTATATGTGTATTAAATATGTGCATATGTTAAGGTATTATGAAAGTTTAAAATGTTTAAAGATGTATGCATATGTTATGTATTATGAAAGTTTAAAATGTTTAAAGAATGCACATGTGTTTTAATGATAAAGCAAAGGATTTAAATGTATTTATAAATGTATTTTGAAAAAATGTTTTATCGATTAGTTACCTAAACCCCTTATGACTGCATGACTGAGACGTCAAGTACTTAAGCGCAAAGGATTTAGAGGGTAAAGTTATAGGTTACTAACTGAGGGAGGGAAATAGGTGTCTAGGAGTAATATCCTTACACGTGATAAAGTGCTAAGGACTGAACCCTATGCAAAGCGTGGAGTTTCTCCGCAAACAGAGTGGTTATGACTGAATGACTGGGTCCCTCACCGTCGCACTTAAAACCTGCTCGTGTGTTTATTCCCTAGGTTCATCAGAAAGAATGAAAGAAAGAAATAAAGGAAGAAAGGTTAAGGCATAAATGCTTAAAGCATAAATGAATTTTTAAAATGCATAAGTATCTATTGAAAGAAAGTTTACAAGATAAATGCTAAAGCATAAATGGATTTTAAAATGCATAAGTATTTATTGAAAGAGTTTAAAGTATAAATGTTTAAAGCATAAATTGATTCTAATGGTATAAGTATTTATGGAAAGAAAGTTTAAAGCATAAATGTTTAATGTATAAATGGACGAATTATAAGTATGTATTATTTTGTGTTGTAATCGAAAATGTTATTTTAATGAAAATGGCACTAATCGGGTCTTTAGTTTACCTTTTCCTGTGTTTCAAAAAACATTTTCAGACTCCAAGATGTGCGCCGATGTGAGGTCACTTCAGGTGTTGAGTCGAGCTATCGAGGAGACGACGATGTGACCGCATTGAAAAATAATTTGCATAATTATAAGGGAATATTTTGTCATGTTTTGATAAAATTATGCATGGAATTGAAGAAGGTTTAAATGTTTTGATGATTTGAAAGAAATAAATGTATATATATGTATATTGTGTTTGATTGGGTTGTGACTAGGAGTCCTAATATGAGTTGATGAATTGGAAGTTTAGAAGTGTTTTTAAATGTTTTCATCAGGTTTTGTAAATTTGGGAAAGTCCGAAACAGAGGAAACTCGTCGATTTTCCGAAAAATCTAAGTGTCGAAAGAAAGAAAAGAAATTTTTTTTAGCACTTCGTCTCCGCATTATTTTTAAAAGATATGTGAAGAATTGTAAAGGGGTTCACCTAATTTGATTTTAATTTATGGTTTTAAGGAAAAGTTTCTATATCTCGTTGAGGCCGGAGGTCCCCCGGCCTACGGTAGGCGCTAATCCGGCTCGATCCTTCGCTCAATGTCAACAGTGCTCCAAGTCTTCTTAGAATTATTGAATTACCATAATGCTTGAAAGAGACTGGTTAAGAATTTTGAATTTTTATTTACTTATTTAATTTTACAATAAAAGTGTAATGGTAGTCATATACTATAATATATAAAGTGGTTTGAACTCTCAAATTATCATTTAAATTACTATACTAGACAAGCATATTGTTTTAGGTGTTGGCCTAAGGAAATCTATCAAGGATAAAAAAAATCATAAAAAAAAAGATATATCCGGACATCATGAACCGATAAGACAATTTTTCCGACATCATGAAACCGTTGAAATCAATATATCCGACATCATGAACCGTTAACATCAACTAATCCGACATCGCGGAAATCTGGTTGTAAATCAACTAATCCGGACATCGGAAATCCGTTAAAATCAACTAATCCGACATCGTGAAATCCGGAGTAGGTAATAAGAAATATCCGATTCAATGAAATCGAAAGAAGCCCAAATTGGATTTGGCGATCCGAACATAGAACCCGGAACAAAGAAAAACCATACGAAATTTCAAAAAATTCAGCTTATAAACCCATAAATGCAAGAATAAATACAACAAATCAAATAAAAAGCAAACTTACTTGATATTTTGTCCTGGTTGAATCTCCTCCGATTGGGGTTGTTTGATGGGTTTGGGAACAAAGGGGAGGATGGGTTTGGGTGCGAGTGATGGTGGGTTCTCACTGGCTGAACGACTGGGGTTCTCGGATGGGCTTTGGGTAACAAAGGAGGGATGGGTTTGGGGGCAACAAAGACGAGGATGGAGGTCGGGTTCTCGTATGGGGTGTAAGGAGGGTAGGATGTGAATGTTATGTGATGAAATTGGGTGTAAAGAGTCTATTTTGGGGGTGTACTTAGCAATGGGGTGTGTAGAGATAGTCAAGGAGTGTATATAGAACCTCTCTTATACTATTATTAAAATTTCCAGTAAGTGTCTTTTTTTCTTCCTCCTCTATTCCCTTTGGTTGAGGTATATTAAGACATGAGGAATGGAGAATATTCTGAAGATAGGGCCCTAAAATATCATTAAAATATTTTCTTCCCAATATTCTGCCTCAAAGACATTAATTGTATGAAACGCCATTGGAAAACAAATTACCGTAAAGTACAAAAGATTATAAAGGTAGAAAGGAAATGGTAAAGAAGAATAGAAAAATTGCTAGGAAAGGGGATTACTAAGATCATGTGCCATTTATTTTAAAGGCATTCCTCTTATTGGTATTCAACTTAATTTGAATTTGGTGTTAGCAAGGAGAAGAGCAATGATCTTGGAGATGAGATGAACCATTTGTGGTGTTGAGTTTTTTGTATATTCCCATGCGTTGTAGAGTTCTCTTGAGGGTTATGGAGCAGTTCAATCTTATACTTCTTGATTGATCTATTTGTGAGGATTCTTCATACTTCCAAATATAGAGAGGATTCAATCTTTTTATTAGTCTTGTACTTTTTATCATATTTAATGCATATATTGTTTGTAATATAAAAAAACATGAAAATGATTTTTAACTTCATAGTAGAGATCATAGTTTTAAAAGGCGCCCTTAAGGATTGCCTAGGATCAAGAGGGAACCACTCCCTGGTGACAATGCCTCACTTTCCAAAACATACGTCTTATTGAAGAGGCATGCCTCAGAGACTATAATTCTTTCTCTCGAACACTTTTATTCTTGGTGTTGGTGATTATATATTGAAATTTATATTTAATTTAAATTTTCTTTTAAATATTAGGAATGTTAAATTTTTAATTGATTTAATTAGAATTAGAATTATATTTTATAAAATTGATGTGCATCTAGGGTCACATTTCAATTCACTCTGGCACGTGCCTTGTTTCTAACTTGTGGAGTTGGAATAGTTTGTACATAGGTGAAGAGATTTTTTCACTTATAGGCTTCTTAGAATGGCTGGCCTCATGTTGAGGGGCCGCGAGGTTTCTTTTTTCCATTCCTACTCTTGGTTTGGCCGGAGGTTCCTTGTCACGCCCCTTCATTGCTTGCTCCCATCCGTTCCCTTTGTATACCTGTGTACTTCTTGGAACCTTGGTTCTTTTTTTTATCAATACACTGCTTTTTATCGATAAAAAAAAATAAAAATCACTCAGGTATGTGCCTTGCGCCTAAGCTGCATGAGACTTTTACGCTTGAGTGCGCCTTGCGACTTTCAAAACTATGGTAAAAATATAAAAACCCCGAAAATGATTTCTAACTTCGTTTTCAAGATCAAAAATGTTTATAGAGTTAAGTAAAAATAAATAACGTGTGAGCTATTAAGGAAAAATGTCTAATATACTACTATTCAGTCCTTAGAATTGTTCCATGATCTACTCTCATTTGATCCTTAGAATTACTCATTGATCTACTTCTACCAAGTACTTGAAATATTGAATTGATTTTTTGTTGATCCTGCTAATTAGTAGAGCTCTTTTATCTTTGCTTCTATATTCTCAAGTTCTGTTATTGTTATTTACTTGTGATGTTTAGGCATGCAATATTTCAAGATAAGTGCAAAGTTGATTCAGGCCCATATCCTTAAGTCACTTTTAAGCTTAGGTTGGTTATTTTGACGTCATATCAATTTCAATTTAATGGAATTTGTAAACTTCTAGGGTTGATATTTGCTTATCTAAAATATGAACAGCCTTATTCAAAGGATACAGATACAACACCCGATGTTTCGCTCTTCTTTTAGTAGTGCTCAGAGGTGGTTGTTCGCTTGTTTGATTTTGTTTTAATGTCTTTTCTTGTGATGGTTTTTCTCCTCAATGTTTTATTAGGTGCTTGCCTCGGTATCTCATAAGTGCCTGTGAGTTGCAAATAACAAATAGAAAGGTCTATCAAAAGTTGATTATGATAATCTGCTTCTCGCTTCGTGACTGTGTATGATGTGCTTTTTGTTTGAAAAGCAATATATTGATAAAAAAGAACCAAGAGGCTCCAACAAGCACACCTGAAGTATACAAGAGGGAGCCAAATGGGGGACAAAAAACAAATGTAACTGGCGCAAACCCGAGAAGGAGAGCCATTAAATAGGACCATTTGAACCAACTCAACCATCTTCTACCTAAACCCATCCTTTCCATAACCTGGTAGACAAACCCCCATCTAATGTGATCATAGGCTTTTTCAAAACCCAATTTACAAATCAAGCCACTTTCTTTTCTTCTCAACATAGAGTCCACAACCTCATTGGAAATCATAACAACATCTAGAATCTGACGTCCCTCTACAAAGGATGTTTGAGATTGGGAGATAATCATGCCCATAACCCTCTTTATCCTGTTAGCTAACACTTTTGTTAGAATCTTGTAGAGACTTCCCGCTAAGATAATGGGCCTTAAGTCCTTCAGGTTCTCTACATTCCTTTTCTTGGAGACTAGGACCAGAAAGGTAGCATTTAGGCTTTTGACAAATCTGCTTTGCTCGTGAAACTCCTTAAAAAAAACAAAATTTTATAGTGGAAGAGGAACGGTGTGGGGGTTGCATAGAAGTGTCTGAGATTGAAGTTGTGTGTTTGAGAAAGAGGAATGTTTGTTGATAGCGAGTTATCAACATGATATAGGTGATTGATAAAGAAACTTGTAAATCTTATTCATATAATGTCTTGGAATAGATTTATGGTGATTGATATAGGTGATTCTTCTGGTTTTTGGACAATTGCCAGAACTAAAAATAAACTTAGAGAAGAGTACACTCTTTGGGATCAATGTTAACCAAGAGTCTCTCACTTGTATGGCATCAAGTCTTGAGTGTAGAGTTTTAGAGTTGCCATTGTCTTATTTGGGTCTTCCTTTAGGAGGAAATCCAATGACAATAAGCTTTTGGGACCTAGTGGTTGATGTGGGATATCAAGGATTGGATGGTTGTTATTGCCTATTTGTCTTTTTTTTGGGTCGGGGGAGGATAACTTTAATTCAGTCTTGTTTATCTCACATCCCAACGTATTTCCTCTCTCTTTTCAAGATCCCAGCATCAGTAATTTTAAAAGTAGAAAAGTTACAAAGAGATTTTCTATGGTCTGGGTTTGGGGGGTTGGGGTGGGGGGGAAGAGAGACCATTTGGTTAGTTGGGATGTTGTGTGTAGAACAAAGGAGTTTGGAGGGTTGAGTTTAGGGAAGACATCCTTGAGAAATCGCTTTATTAGGGAAGTGGCTTCGAGGTTCACCGAGGAAAGTGGTAGTCTCAGGGCACTAGTGTGATCTCGAAGTATTTATGGACACATTTTAATGGATGGGATGCCAACATTATGGTGAGATGGTCGTGATAGATGTCCATGGAAGGCTATTTCTTAAGTCTTTCAAGACTTTTCCCTTATTTCGCCAGGGTAGGAGCTGACAAAGAATCCGTTTTCGAAGATTTAGGGTGGGGAGAGCAACCTTTGAGTTTACAATTTGCAAGTCTCTATAGAATCACTTCAGTGAGAAATCTTACCATCTCAGAGGTCCTTGGAAGTTTCTATCCGTTTTCTTGGAATCTTAGTTTCCGTCGCAATTTCACTGATCTAGAAATTGAATTGCTTCAAAGACTCATGTTTTCACTTAATGTAGTGCGATTATCTTCTTCCACCATGGATTCTAGAGGCCAGTGCTTGTCTCCCACCAGTTTATTCTCAGTTAAGTCTTTCTTCATGGCCTTGTCCAAATCTTCTAATCTAATCCCTTTTCTTCCAGCCAATTTTATTTGGATATCAAAAGCCCCACCAAAGGTTAAGGCCTTAGCTTGGTTAGTGGTGCTTAAGAAGGTAAATACCAATGACATGCTACAAGCGAGAAGACCCTACAAATCCCTTAGTCCACATTGTGTATTCTATGCAAGGGGAGTGGTGAATCGGTTGATCATCTCTTTTTGCATTGTCCAATAACATTGGGGCTATGGCATAAGTTATTCAGAGTAGCAAATTTGGAGTGGGTACCACCAAGGAATATTGGAAATTTTTTTATTATTTCCTTCAAAGGTTTGGGGAAATCAACTGTGCTACGTAGACTTATGGCATATTGCATGTCTTACCGTCTTATGGATAGTATGGCAAGAGAGAAATGCAAAGATTTTTTAGGAGAGGTGTAGAACGGAAGAGGTGTTATGGGATCTTATTCATTTTTATGCCTCTTTATGGGTTTCTTGTACTACTCCTTTTAAATGAGTCTCACTCAATTCTATTCTCCTTAGTTGGATCTTGACTTGTATTTGAGTGAGGTGACCTCCTTGTGAGTCTTTGTCTAAGGTTTGTAGGGCTCATCTTTTGTTTTAAATTGCCCCTGTAAAGTGTAAGTATACTTTTACTTGATCAGGTTTTGTACTCAGTGAGAAGGATTTCTCATCCTTTCACTTTTCAATACATGTTTTGTTTTTGATAAAAAAAAAGGTTAATAGTCTAAGTCTTAAGCGTCAAGATATGAATTATGATGATATTTCACTGAGTTCATTTTAAGAGCTACAAATGGGGATTATCATATTTAGTTGAAGCTATGTAGGTGGTTGATGCTTTGAAGCAAAGTGGCTAAATGAGGAAGTGCTAGACTGCTAGAATGCAAGTGTACCAGCTTAGAATACTGTATAACTGCTGCAGTTTTGTAAGTTTTAGCTTTGGCTTTGTAAGTTTTTGTACTATCGTAAGGAAATCTCTTCCTTCTTTTGTACTTTCTTCCATTGTTTAATATATGTTTCATTTTCTGATAAAAAGAAGTATAACTGCTTCAGCTTAGAATTCATAAGGAGCTTTTAGCTTGGACATCATCATGCAAGTGTGCTAGATTAGAATAGCATAAGAGTGCTGCAGCTTAGAATTCATAAAGAACTTTTAGCTTGGGCACATCATTATTACAATCAAAATAAGAGTTTGAACTGACCTTTACTTGACCTATAACCATAATATAAGCTTGAAGATATAGAATAAATCTGATATTATATTCGAGCAATTTAGACAACCATTTTAGTGGGACAAATATGACAGCTATTGGATCACAAGTACCACAAACAAATGTCTTGCTCCTTTTTCTCATGTTCTTAAAGACTTCTCATTGCCATGTGAAGCACAAATTGTTGTAAAGGACAAAATGTATGAAAATAGGTGGCATCAAAATATCATAGGAGGTTTAGAACTTGAGAGTCATGATATGATAATGCTCTGTTCGAGTTTCCATGAGTTTCATATTCGTGAAAGGTTTGAATACCACTTTCATTGTTTTGGTGCCGAAGAAAGGAGGTGCTGAGGATATAAGAGATTTCAGACCAATAAGCCTGGTAAATATCCTATACAAACTGATCACGAATGTTCTGGCTAATAGGGTAAAAAAGGTAATGAGTAGGTTGGTAAACTTGGTTCAGAATGCCTGTGTGGCAAGGAGACAGGATCTGGATGCCTCCTTAATTGCGAACAAGGGCAGAAAAAGAAAATGGGGAGTGCGCAGCAAGTTAGTTAAGGGTGGACTACAGGTTGGTTATGCAGGTTGTTATGCCTAGTTGTCACCTAAGGACAAATGTCTATTTCTTGTTAGCTTCTTTTTTTTTTAATTACCAGGGGAGCAGGGAGTGGGGAATCGATTTTGGGATTTCCTTTTTGGCAATTTGAGGTATGTTTTTAGGAGAGCCAGAGGACTCTCGAAATTCCTCTCCCCCCTTGTATCACCATTGATGTTTATACAAATGCATTTTATATCCCATTAAAGCTTTAGAAAATTCCTTCTGTTACCTAACCAGTCTTCGATCAAGGGAGGTTGTATCCAGTGTTTTTAAAGGCGAAAGCGTAACGTGAGGTGTTTTCATGTTTGTGAGGCAAGGCGTAAGCCTCAAAGCATTGAGGTGTAAGCTTTTTGTGATCACATGCATAATTTAATAAATACTTTATAATATATTAAAAATAAAATAAAATAGCATAAAAATACTTTTCTAAAATAACTTATATTTTTATGAAAATATAATGTATAATTAATTTTAAAATTATTATTCTTATTTGCAAAATAATTTATTATTATATTTTAAAAATTGTTTCTAAAAACAAGTTACCAAAAATCTTAATTAATATTTTGAATACTAAAAAATATTAATTTTAAGTTTTACCAAAAAATATTTTATAATTCTCACAAAAAATCTTAATACTAAAATGTTTAAATTAGAAAATAAGTTATCAAAAATCTTCATTTTTATAAAGTACTAAAAAACATTTTGAATTACAAAAATCTTAATTTTGGAAAATAATACGATGGGGGTAAAGAAATGGGCTGATATCCCTCGCCAGAAGCCCAAAGGGAATGGTGGGCCCCATGCAACACCACGACCCCTCCATACAGCCGAAGCAAGGTGGGCTTCGGCCAGGCCCCGAAGGATGATCTTGGATAAATTGGAAGGTCCATACTCGGCCAGTCAACTTATATTTTGCCAATACAGAAAATAGAATAATCATTAACGATATATTACCCATCCAACCATATCCCATTATCACGGGAAAACGCCGGAGTTGGACATCCCCAATAAGAAAGGAAGATTATCGAATAAAGCGTTCTTTCTAAAATCCATTCAGAATAGATGCGATAGCGGAAAAATCCCGTCTGATGAGAATAAATCAAGTCATTATCAATTAGTTGGACATCTACTATAAATACATGGTCACCCCAGCGGTGAAAGGATGCGCACTCTTAGGCGCATCTTCATTATCATTGTCTGACATAAGCGATGTTTCTCTCAGAGGAAAGAAGCCGAAGCTTAGGCATCGGGCGACGCAGGCGAAACCCTCGCCAGGCCCGCGCTTCGTAGAGGAGTGCTACGTCAGAGCACAACGGATCAAGCGTACGCGATCACCTCAACCCGGGCGATCCGGGAGCACACCTTGGCCGTCGGCGATCCGAAGTCGGCGGAAGCGACTGACACGCTCCGGCCGGTTCAGGTTGAAAATAGGCATCATCGATTGTGCGGGTGCGTGAGCGACGAATTCCTATACAAATATAGCGAGATTTCGATTGCGATGGTATCAATTCGAACCTGGCGGGAGCAACGCCCGTCAGCCAGGATGCGGGATCCACCGAGGCGATGCGGACGGTGACCTCTGGGACGGTAGAGAAGCAATACGAAACGATACGGAGAGCGAAGTGGAAGCACTCGCCTCGTTGTCGGCGCTGATAGAAGAGTTAGAGCGACACGGACAAATGTAGCATCCACGGAGCCTACGACGGACCCGGGAGAGGTCTGAAACATTCCCCACGAAGCACAACACGGTCACGGCATTCCTCGAGGTGCGAAGCGAAACGAAGTCGGTGACCGGAGGGCATGGACCACAGTGCCTGCGGAGGAAGAAAGAAGCCTTGATGCTCGGAGGGGCATGTCGGGAGCAGAAGAACACATCATCTCTTAGGGGCGGAAGAGCAATCATGGGACGGAGTTTAGGAGTCTTCAACGGGAGCTCGGCGTTATTGAAGGAGGTGGTTAAAGGCGCCTGGAACCTTTATGGATACCTTGGTACAAACAGAGCGAATCACCGCTTCCTGGCCCGAGATGCTCCGGTATCCGCTTCCGTGAGGGTGATGCCCGTAGTGGAAACGTGATGGTCGAATCGTCGACCACCTCGATACTGAGAATCAAATGGGTTGCATGGGTATCGAGATGCAATGCGGTGCGGGCTTTGCTTACTAAAGGCGACGCGGCACGGTTTAATAGAATCCCCACCAGTAATCTCTTCGTTCGAAGAACTATCCGTCGCGTTCGTCTCCCTTCATAGAACCGGGGCGTCTGGCAGAGTTACCATCTATTGGCCGGAATTCGGCGGGGGCTCGCGGGAAAGCTTGAAGTCATACGTCTGAATTAGCAGAGTCCACGAATAGACGTGCGGAGTGAAAAATTCGCCATCACGCATTCATTCTTTGGTAGTCTGATCGAAAAGGATCCTATCATTTTTCCATCTCGAAGAACCCTCAACTGGCTGTAAGTAGAGGTACTTCGCTGAAACGAAGAAATATATAAACGGCGAGAAGCCCTCGTATCGAGGGAGAGCTCTTCCACACAGCAAAGAGAGAAATCTGACGAGAACCAATGACGAGGCGAGGGCGAAGCCTTTAAAAGACAAAGCGACCCGAGGCGGCCCCTAAGAAAATATCGAAACGATCCACCAAAGGCGGGAATCTCGAGAGATCGTCTGGGCCCACCATAATTTGAAAGGCGACTGGCGTTTTCGCCTCGGCGTTTCCACTCCCCTGCTGGCCGATGTCGCAAGTCTACGCATGAAGTGCAACGGCCGGTTCTGAGATAGCGAGCTTCGGATGAAATCGAGATCATTATAGATTGACACAGTATTCACGAGTTCCATAGGGACTATAGGCATCGCACGGTTCTTATACAACTAAAGAGAGAAATAGAGTACTTAATACAAGCCGGATACCTCAGGCGCTTGCTTCATATCTCGGGGAATCAGCTGAACCGGGCCCGAGTCGAGCCGGGCCCTAGGCTCGAACAACGCGCCTCGACCAACGGCGACTTCGGCGCACGACAACCCCTTGGAAATCCGTGATCACCGAGGGGATTACGCGGGGAGGAGGAGAATCTGGACCGACCGGAAGGCCCATCTGCGGCATCAGGATCAGCGAATGGAAATACCAGCGATATCAAAGCGCGACTTCGACCGCGACCATCACGTTCTCGACTCGAGATGCGGAGGGATGCCATCACCGTGGCGCGACCCGTTGGTAGTTCGATGCGATTGTGGCCAACACGGCGGTTCGTCGGGTTTTGGTGATAAGCGGGAGTTCGGTGACATCATTTTCGCGTCGGCCTTCTACAAAATGGGCGTTGGGAGAAAAGGCTGGAACAGTCAAACACCGCGTCTGAGGGTTTTAGGAGAAAAATGTATTACCGTTGGGCTCGATTCAAGCTGGTGTTTTCACCACAGGAGAACCGCGCCGAGGCGACGGCAAACAACAAGATTCCTTATCGTAGACGCCCCATCAGCTTATAATATGTTGCTAGGCAGACCCTCTCTCAACGCAATAAAAGCCATCCCCTTAGCATATCACATGATAATCAAATTCCCTACCATACACGGAGTAGGAATGGTCAGGAGATGGTGGCGGGAATGCTGACCTCCATGTGAAACAAAGAGAGCGGTCAGCATTGAATGTAGGCAGGCTTGACATGCCTTTGACGGTGCTCGCCCCCAGCCGAGCCCTCAGGAGGAACTAGAGCAGAGTGTCATTTGGATGGCGACCGGAACATCTCACCTATCGGCTCAAACTAGCGGAGAAGACCTCAAAAGCCTCCTCACTTAGTTTTTAAGACAGAATAGAGATGTTTTCGCATGGAAGCAAGCAGACATGGGAGGAATCGACCCTACAGTAATCACTCATAGGTTGAATACCAGCCCATCCTTCAAACCGGTCAAGCAAAAGCGCAGGAGCTTCGCACCAGAAAGACAAAAAGCCATCAACGAATTAGACCAAGCTCCTCCAGCCGAGAAGCGTCGAGGTGGAATATCTGAGTGGTTAAATTTAATGTTGTGCTTTCGTCAAGAAAAATGGCGAAATGGCTATGTATCGACTTCAGGCATAAACAAAGCATGCGAAGGGCTGACTTCCCTTTGCCAAGGATCGACCTCATCGTGGAGCCACCGCGAGACATGAACTTCTCGGTTTATGGATGCATTTTAGAGTACAACCCGGATCGACATGGACCTAGATGACCCGAAAAGACCTCGTTCCGTCCACACACGGCACGGGGAACCTATTGTTGTCGGGTAATGCCGTTTGGACTCAGAAACGAGGGAGCCACACCGGGGTTAGTGAGCCGGATCTTTCAGAAGCGGGAATGGGCGCAACTATGGAGGTATACATAGACGACATGCTGGTAAAATCCACCGCAGCCGACCTTCACATCGCTCATCTCTCCGAGGCGTTCTAGATCCTGAGGAATTACAACATGAAATTGAACCCAGCCAAATGTGCCTTGATTGTGTCCAGCTAGGAGGAAGAATTTACGGGTTTCATGAATCAACCACAGGGAATTGAGGCAAATCGGACAAAATAAAGGCGTGCTTGACATGTGGTCATTTGTGCGGAACAAAGGGATCCGACGGGGAAGGATTGCAACTTTAAGCCAGTTCGTATCCAGGGCAAGTGATAAATGCCAACCTTTCTTCCAAGTTCTGAAGAAAGCCTTTCAATGGGACACAAAGTGTGAAGAAGCATTCTCAGCATTGAAAACATATCTGAGTTCCCCTCCCATTCTTGTAAAGCCACCATCGAAGGGAGCTCCTTACTATGTAGCGGAATTATCGGAGCTTTCAGCGGTGTTGTCCTCGTCGGAGATAAAGAGCGAGATTCGGCTGGAGTTTATTATTGCAACCGAGCTCTCAGAGGAGCGGAGGAGAGGTACCCTAGAATGGAAAAGTTAATTAAGCTCTTGGTGACCTGTGACTCGGAGCTGGGCCATTATTTGGGACTCGTATTATAAAAGTCCCAATGAATTATCAAGATGAAGAGGTATCCACATAAACCGAGACCTCACGTATTTGATGAAGTGGGCCATAGAGGCGAAGCGAGTTCAGAAGTATCAGATACAGACCAAGCGCAATAAAAGGGCAAATCTTGGCCGACCGTCATAAGGTTTATCAGTGGAACCATTAGGGATGCCAATGACAGCCGACCTACGCATGGAAACTCTCATAGATGGAGCCTCGAAGCAGCGAGGAGTGGAGGCGGGTCGACTTCCCGAAGGAATGAGCATGATGCAGCACTGATTTGGATTCCATACCTCTAACATGGCAGAGTATGAGGCCGTCATGCTTGAGCCTCAACCTTGTTCATTAGAGGTCGATCGGCTAGAGAAGGTCTACAGTGACTCCCGGTGGTCGGACAAATGAAGACACCTCTACGAGGCTAAAAGTGAAAGGATGATCTTATACCTCCAAAAGGTTCGCGATTTATTAAAGAAATTTGTGTTGGTTCAGGTCAAACATGTCCCCAGAGCAGAGAACTCCTGAGTCGACGCCTTGGCAAAGTTAGCCCACGGCCTCGAAGACCTCGGCGGTCGACCTTTGTAGAATACACAGCGGAACCATCGTCCCATAGCATGGTGGTCGCCGGGTAGAGTCAAATCTGCATTGGATGGACCCACGGGATTATATAATAGGCGGAAGCCACGGGCGACGAAAAGCGGCTAAAATAAGGGGCGAGGTCGACCGGTTCACTAATCATAAAGGAAGCCTGAGTGAGGATTTTCCCGCACCTTTCTTAAATGCATCGTGGGAGGAACACAGTATGGTCTTTGAGAGAGGTACACGGGCATATGCCGGGAATCATGTCGAGACTCGGGCGTGCGGGAAAATCTTGAGGGCGGGGATACTGCGGCCTACCATGCTGAGATGCGTTGGAGCTGGTCGAGATGCGGGGAATGCGCGAGAAGCACGCGAGATCTCACGCCTTTCGTTAGAACCCTTAACATCGATCCTGAGTCCTGGCCTTTCCAACGATTGGGGCTTAGATATCTTGGGACCCACATAGGTAGAGGGTCGTGCAAATTCATAATCGTCATGGTGGACTGCTTCACCAAGTGGGCGGAGCTAGAGCCTTTAGCCACGGTCTGGAAGCGAAGATCTGTGATTTGTGTGGCGAGGGTATCATATGCGAGGTTTGGTGTCAGGAGAGCCACAGTATAGGAACAATGGAAAACAGTTCGACAATGCTAAATTTAGAGACTTCTGTGCCGAGCTTGGAATTAAAAATTATTACTCGTCCCCAGCACACCCAGCGATCGATGGGCCGGTAGGAAGTCACTATCGAGAACCATAAAACGCCACACGAAGACCCGAGTTGGAAGACGCCCAAAGGAAGTGGGTAGAATACCTCCACAGTCTTATGGGCTCTGGGATAACACAGTCGTGACTCGAGAAACCCTTTGCCTAGCCTTTGGCGAGGTGTGCTTAGGTGGAGGTCGAATAAAGTCTCGGGACCGAGTTAGCATCGGAGAAGCCTGATAGACGGGGCCGCCACGATACAGAATTTAGAACTCACAGATAAAAGCGCGGCGGGGGTGTTGTTTGAAAATGATGCGGAGGAATATCAAGGAAACTTGACAGGTACTATAATAAAGTCGAGCCTAAGGAGCTACGTCTTAGGGTGACTTGGTCTTAAAGCTCTGAAACGGAAGAATCTGTGCATGGAAGCGAATTTTTAATGGGGAAGGTCCTTCGTCATATCTCGGGGTCGTCGAGACCGGGGCAATTCTGAACTCCTAAACGAGAGGGAAAAAATCTTTACGACATACATGGAATGCGGAACATCTTAAAGCGTTTTTGATAAAGCGTCGGTTTGTAATAGAGCCTTGTTAATTATTAGATAGCGAAGTTGAGCATTTATTGAATACGTTGTCGAGACATCTCACTCCCGATTCGAATATATAAAAATCGAAAAAAAGGCATAGTGAAAGGTTCGCAAACGTAGAAAAGAAAAGTCACTCTTTATGCAATCAAATTACATTCGGTTACAATCGGATTTGTATGTTATCATGGTCTCCACATCGTGGGGAGTACACAGTCTGGCGGTTCCCTGAAAAAAAAAAAAAAAAAAAAGAAAAAAAAAGGGAGACGACAAAGGAGAAAGACAGAATGAAAGGAAGGAGAAAGCAAGGAAAGAGAAAGAAAGGAAATAGGTGAAAAAGAGGAGAAGGAGAAAAAGGGATGGAAAGAGTTTATTCGGAAGGAGAGAAAGAGGGAGAGTGAGAGGTGGAAGAAAAGATGAAGATGAAGAAAAAGGAGAAGGAAAAGAGGAAGAAAAAAGAAACACAGAAAATGGAGAAGGCGATGCATGAAGGCATAGCCTCCTACGAAAAATATATTCACAGCACGAAGCTGAGAATAACATAACTCCAGTAAAAAGGGAGGCCCAGGAAAAACACAACTCCCCGCGAGCCGTAATCCGGTGGTGAACGAGAACCTTCGAACTGGGCTCAGTAGCTTGATTCGAGCTTGAAATTCCATCCGCAAATCGATACACCCGCCATGAAGCGAAATCTCAAAATGGATTCTGAGCAGGCAGCCACTTATAAGGAGAGCCTGAAGCACTCGGAAATTGTGCGGTCGTTCAAATTCTCCATCGTCGGCGATATGGCGATGCGCAGCACCTTTTCAAATTGAAAATTAATTAGCATGAGCATTCGGTATACAAGGCCCTGGCGCCGGAAGCGAGTAGCTATTGAGGTGATCCGCTCCGGCCGCAGTCCACGGCGCCCAATGGTTCGATCGACTCGTTTGGAACGCCCTGAGCCACGGCCAGCAGGGAGCCAAGTAGCTCGCATTGGCGGTGGTCTCCACCGGCGGCCGCAGCGCTAAGGCGGTCGGCCGGTGTTTGGGCACACCAAAGGCCTGGCGCCGGGAGCGAATGCTTCGCGTGGCGAGATGATCCGCTCAGCCGCAGAGCCCACGTTACTTTAGCAGTGGTCGTGCTGTTTGGAGCATCTGAGGCCACGGCGCCCGAGGGCGAGTAGCTCGCATTGACGGTGATCCGCTCCGGCCACGAGGCCGCTACGCGAGTCGGTCGGCTGTTTGGAACACCATGAGCCACGGCGCGGGAGCAAGTAGCTCGCGGTGGCAAGGTGATCGGCTCGACCTGGGCCACATTGCCCTAACGAGTCAGTCATTTCGGTGGAGACGCCACGAGCGGCGCCCGAGCGAGTAGCTCGCGTGGCGGTGATCCGCTTCGGCCCGCAGGCCCGCATTGCTAGCAGTCGGTCATTTCGGTACGGAGCGCCGCAGGCCACGGCTAAGGCAATGCTTCGCATTGGCGGGTGATCCACTCGGCCGCAGGCCTGGCGCTAACGAGTCGGATCATTTCCGGGATGGAACGCCACTAAGGCCACGGCGCGGGAGCCAAAGTAGCTGGCGGTGATCCGCTCGGCCACGGGCCACGGCGCCCCTAGCAGTGCGGTCGGCTCGAGGCTGGAAGCGCCGCGAGGCAGCGGCGCCCGGGAGCCGTGGCTCGCGTTGGCCAGAGTTCATGCACTGCAGACGGATCCGCATTTGCACAGGAGTTAAGATCCTTCCGAGCTATCACGCCGCACCGGCCCACGGCGCCCGGAGCCCAGCAAATTCACTTTGAGTTCTTCCCGGCTATTCACATTGGCGAGCTCCTTCCTAGCGAGATCATATGGATGAGCTACACTTATTATTCACATTGGCAAATCGCTTCCCGGCTGGATCACATGGGCCGAGCTCACACTTGATATTCATTCTGAGCTCCTTCCGGATCACATGGGCGAGCTGCCTAACTATTCACATTGGCGAGCTCCTTCCGGCTGAATCCACTGGGCGAGCTCTACCCAGTATTCACGATGACGAAATCTTCCATTGGTTCGCGAGGGCCAGGCCACACCGCTGCTCGCATTGGCAATGCCGACCGAAGCGGTCGTCGCGACCCTAGAAATCAGTTGAGCTCACAAGTTAGGCGATGGAAATCGACAACTTCGCATTGGCGACCTCGGCCAGCGGTCGTGCGGCCTAGGAATCGATTCGGCTCGGGGAAAATCGGCCGGCCAATTGGCGATTCCGTGGGCCCGAATACACCCCACGTACGTCCACATTGAGCTCTTCCGGCACCGCATTGGCGACCTTAGCGAAGCGGGTCATGCGGCCTAGGAAACCAGTTCGGCTCACCTGAGTTAGCGGAATGGAAGTCGGCCGGCTTCGCGTGTGACCTCGACCAGCGAGTCGTGCGGCCCCTAAGGAACCCCGAGTTCAACTCATGCAAGGCGGTAGACGAAGACCGGCCATTTCCCGGTTGGCGAGCCATATCTGAGCCGTGCAACCTAGGAACCGGGCCAGCTCGAACAAAGTGGCACACGAAGCCTCAATGACTTAATTTGACGAGCTTAATTGCTCGGACCACCGGTCGACTACGGTTCATGAAGAAAAAGCGAGTACTTAGTGAAACGCCGTCTTTAAAAATGAACATTTATTAAAAGGAGGGCTACATAGGTCTCAGGCCCCAGGCCCGACAAAAGAAAACGGGCATACATGAAAGAAAAATAAAAAAGTCAACATCGAATGACGAGAGATGAGCAAAGGAGTTCGGGCGTCGGCGGGAGACGGTGATGTGAAGAAGGAGAATGGGCCTCGGTAGAGATCTGGGTTCTTGAGAATAATTAGCGAGAGAAAGACTCCTGCATAACCGTCGGCAGGAGGTCGGATTGAAATCAGATCTGATGCGCGTGAGCACACCTGGCGGCGAGCAAGAGGCCCGTTGAACGGCGATCCCTCGGTTTTCTAACCAACCTCATCCCTCACGAGCAACCAAACTTACTAGGCGATGAAGGTCCATGCGTGCGACACTCTCGATGGCCAGTTCAGCCCAGGAATTCTGACCTCGGAGGCCCTCACGGCTGAGCCACCTCTACTTGACGCCTTAGCCTCAGCTTAGCGACGAGCCACTTTGGTTGTGTTACCTTATCATTGAATCCATTAGCGCCGCATTAGCTCCACTTAAAGATCCGCCTTTCGCCCAGGGATGATGAGCTCCTCCTGGCACCGTTTGAAGCTCACGCTGGGCGAGGCCTGCGACCACTTCTGGGTCTCGATCAAATCATTTTGCGCAACACAGGCTCGCCGAACCTCCGGCTTCGCCTTGGCCAAATCATTACTTAGGACCTCGTCTTCGACTTTACGCGGCGCGGCCGAAGCGATGGTATGCTTTAAATCATATTTAAGTCGCTCCACTTCTTGGTCATATCTTTTCAGTTCTGCGGCTCGGTTCGCCTCGAGTGAAGCCGCCTCGCCTTATAAATCCGGGCGATTCTCACATGCTTTTCATTTAGTTTGGCCTTTTCGGCCAGGCCCTTCAAATGAGTGGCTACCTGCACATCAAACATGAAGTCAACGCCCAACACGGAATCAACATGAAATGCTTGAATTAGAGACTTCTGACAACCCCTTGAAGGGATAAGCGAGCCTCATCGACGGGCGCGCTTCGACCTCGAGAGTCGAATCCTTGAGGATGGGCGAGCCCTTTTTCTTAGCCAGTTGGCGCTGAAACAAGAGTTCTTGTTTTTCGTCAACTTTTGGTTTCGGTTCTTTCTCTTGACTCTGCCGCCCTTCGAGGAGTGACTTGGCACTCTCCGGCGGTTCAGGCACAGGTTATGGGCATGTCATGACGGGTACGCTTTCGTGGCCGCCTGAGAGACTTTGCCTCTACGTCGGGCTTAGAAGGAGATTAGCGAGCTCAAACCGGGGCTAGGCCACGGGCGACCGGCGCGCTTCCGGCTCTCACAGCGAGAAGAAGACGGAGGCGCGGTATTCTGAACCTTGGTCGGAACCGGCCGTTCTTTCTCAGAGGAGCTTGATTTTTTTCGTTTCGCACTCCGGGGCTTCCGAGACAACGCCCCCAATTGGACCAAAATCTCTCCCCTAGTGGGAGTGGCAGCGGTGAGCCCAATGGGAGAGACTCCCACGGTGGAAGGAGCGAGGCCACGGCGGTGGAACGTGCGAGACCTGGAAATTAGATGGACGGGAATGTCGGAGTTTGCTCGGCTAGCGTGGGGCCGGCGGGGGCTTATTCGCCGGCCGCGAACTACGACCTTATCTTCGACACTAGGTGAGTCGGCGCCTAGGAAGCATGAAAATAGTATGAAATCAGAAACATTCAGTAACCTTCACACAAGTCATACCGAAAATAGTGCAAACACTCACCGAAGGTGTCGGGGTGGTCGAGCCGCGGGGAGCATGAGTGTGGGTCGCTGTCGGGAAGGATTGTATTCCCAGGTTGAAGCGGGTGAGGCAAAGAAATGGCGTCCCAGCTTCCACGACCTATGTGAGGAAGGAGATCGGAGATCACCGGAGGGCTCCCGAGGCGTGCAGAGAAATAAAGGAAGCCCTGGGCAGTCTTCTTTGAAATTAAAGATGTGAAGGAAGCGAAAACCACGCTAGGAACGCTAGAGCCTCTATCCCTAAAAAAGGCTAATAAACCCACCAAAATACCCAAACCGTTGGGAGTGAGTTGGGAAGGACAGATGTTGAAATGTTGCAGAACCCTTTTCATGAAAGGGTGCAGTGGAAAACGAAGACCATTGTCAAAGGAGACTTCAAAGAAACAAACCATCCGGGCACGAGATTTGCATAAAAGTCAAAACATCGGGGTCCGTATTCGGAGGTTGATAAGCGTTCGACAAAGGTAACCCCATACGAAGGATCGAGCCTTACTAGGTCCCCTGATCCTGGCATGTTGGACGGCGGATATGAGAATGTCGACCCCGAGGATTGCTTTAATTGGGTTTGTTTCCCTTTATCCTTATTGAGGGAAGGGCGCCTAGGGCGTTCGAGTTCAGCAGCGGCGAGCCGGCGGGGAGCATCCTAACAGGTCCAAAGCGGAGCAACGAGTTGAGAGTCATCGCGATACACAAGAAGAAAAAGACTCGGACCCGTGATGAAGCGAAGCGGTAAAGCGAAATCATTGATTAAACCACAGTGCTTGATCGTACCAATGAAAAGAACACCAAGAATAGAGAGCACTTAATGGACCCGAGAATAAGACGGAAGAGGAACTGACCCGGGAAAAACGCCGGGAAAAATACCCTACACAAAGAGGCGGGCGAAGACGGGAGAAAGCGAAATGCAGTCATAAAAATAAAGGGAGGATGCGGGGACGGAAGGGCAGACGAGAGGAGGTCGTGAAGCGGGGGAGCGGGGGAATATGAAAACAGCGCGAGAAACCCCGAAGAGTCATCATTATCGCGCGACGTGTGACGACGATCAAGCCTTAATTAGCCGTTTCAAAGCGGACAACGTGGAAATAGCAGTTGCGGGAAGAATTACGACCCTTGCCCCTTGTGATCAGGTTACCTGAGAATTGGGGGCAGCGATGGGGGTAAAGATATGAATGATATCCCTTTCGCCAAGCCCAAGGAATGGTGAATTTGTGTCACAACACTGAGCCCCTCCATACCGGCCGAGAAAGCGAATGAACTGTTAGGCCGAGGATGATCTTGGATAGAATTGGAAGATCATGCTCGACGGTCGACTTATATTTAAGCGATACGAGAAAATAGAATAATCCTTAACGATATATTACCCATCCAACCATATCCCATTATACAGGAAAGAAAAAACCGCCAGTTGGACATCCCCCAATAAGGAAGGAAGATTATCCCAAATAAACTGTTCTTTCTAAAATCCATTACCGAATCTGATACTGATAATAAGGAAAAAATCCCATCCAATGAGAATAAATCCAAGTCATTATCCAACTGGTTGGACATCTACTATAAATACATGGTCACCCTAACGGTGAAAGGTACGCACTCTTAGACACATACTCATATGCGACACGTCGCCTGCCGGTCTGCTCTCTCGAGAAGAAGCGACTTGGGCGTCGGAGGCGACCGCGGGCGAGAGCCCTCGCGGAGCCCACGCTCTTCCTTTGTTTGAGAGGGAGTGCTACGTCGGAGCTGCGGATCTTGCCGGTGCGCGATCCTACCTCAGCCCCGAGACGATCCAGGGCTGCGGCCAGGAGCCACCGCCGGCGGTCCGAGGTCGGCCGACGACGACACGCTCCCGGCCAGTTCAGGTTGAAAATAGGCATCATCAAATACTAAAGAAATATTTCTATATTTTTAATCATTTTTTATATTTATATTTATTGATTTTTAAAATAAATCTAAAAAAGTAAAGATACTTATTTATTTTTAATATTCTAGTATTTATATTATTGTTTTAAAAAATAAATTTGAAAGATTTTTTTGTGAATATCATTTAATAATTTTTTTTATTTGATAAACGTTCCTTTTTTTTTGTCCTGACATAACAATTTTATATGTATCCCTACTTTTTTACAAATTCTAAATACAAAAAAATTAGTATAATGGAGAGAGATTGGGAAGGCTCCCTTACATAATTTCAAAAGTGCATCGATGATGAGGGGAAATAGGGTTGGCGAAAGAGGAGAGATTTTTACATCTTGGTTGAGATAGAGAGAGCGGCCGAATGTCAAAAAACGCGAAAGTGATGATGGAGGAAAGGTAGGTTTTTTTTGTTTATTTCAAACAGAGTTAGGGTTTGATTTGAAGAAATTTAGGGTTTTTTGTTTATTTCAAACGAGTTTAGGGTTTGATTTGAAGAAGAATAGGGTTTTTTTGTTTGTTTCAAAAGAGTTAGGGTTTTAGGCGCTCACATCTGCTAGTAAGGCGTAAAAAGCGTACGCCTTTTACGCCTCTATAATGCCTAAATGAAGAAGGCTTACACCTTCCATGTCTCGCGTTTTTTTGGGACATCTTGGGGCTTTTTTAAGGCACCTCGCCTTGAGGCGTGCCTAGAAAACGCCTTTAAAAACACTGGTTGTATCATTGGTATTAGAGCATGGAGACTCGAGCCGTTGTTGTTGGGAATAAAACTAAGAGTAGGATGGATGAAATAGAGGAATTTGTATGGCTTATTTCGGGACATGCGAACTTTGTTGGCTCCGTCTAGATCGATTGAATCGTTTGGATGTCGATCGATTTACTTGATGCGATGGAATGATTCTTAGAAGGAGTTGAGAGGATTTACTACTCTATGGTTAGACATCTGAATGAAGAACTTTTAGATGAAGCGCCTTCTATATCGACGAAGGATGCAAAGGAAAAATTTGTATTAAATCTAAGCTCTTAGGTAACAAGGGGAGAAGATGGGATCGAGAGGCCGCTTCATTGCGACTTTACTCTGGCTAAGCCAGAATGTTACGCGAAAACTTGAGTTCATAGATGTTGATGGGAATCAAGATGGGTGGCTCTTCCGAGCTGAACAATATTCGAGATCAACAAACTCACCTCGACTGAAAAGCTTTGAGCCATCGTTGTATGTTTGGAGGGCGATACGCTCGCCTGGTACTATCTGAAAGATGAAGGGGGTTTACATTGGGTGCAGTCGGGATTTTTAAGTAGCTACTCGAATGGTTTCGAACCTGAGATGGAACTCTTTTGGATAAGCAGCTCCCTTCGTCAAAAAACTCCTCGAGTCTACGAACTACTGCAGCCAATTTGAGAGATTGTGAGTGGATTGAGGATTTAACGGGAGCTCGAGTTTTGGAGAGTGCCTTTGTTAATGACTCCACCTGCTAGATAATCTTTCATAGAAAATTTGAAAACCAAGAGTTGAATTTGAATATAGATTTTTCTTGCTATAGTTTTGGTGCAGTGCTTAAGTGTGTCAGATGAATTGAATTGAATTTTCTCCATCATCATGAGAGTTCCTATCATTATATAGAAGCTGGTACAGTACTACAAAATATTACTAGACTGAATTTCAGCTATTACAAGGTTGAATTAGGCTAATTTTCAGCAATTACCAATGTCAACAGCTAGTCTAGCTAAATAAGGAAGTTCCAGTACATTATTCATCAAAAAAAAAGGAGGAAGTTACAGTACATCAGTTAGTCTAGCAAGGATCTGTAAGCGATCTATGTTGATTTGATCACAGCTCATATCTAACTGACTAAGTAACATGTGGCACCCACTAGTTATTATCTATAAGTAGGGAGGATGATCTTTGTCCTAACATCTTATTCTTAATAAACGATTTTTTTCTGATACCGGGAATTGTCCTCCCATATATTGTATATATCATGCTGTCCCGCAGATAGCCCAAGTTGATAAAATTCTTTTTTCCTTTTGCTCCTTTGTTCTTTACATGTTTGTTCAATCATTGAGTTTATGTACGTTTTAGGAAAATGCTAATGCTCGGGAAGGATGGGTGATGATTTTCAATTTGGTGGAGCTGGTCAAGAGTTCCTACCTAAAATTGTTTCAGTTGGTCAATCACATGCTGCTGTAAGTCTCTAAACTTCGCAGCTTAAACATGATTGTTGTTTCAACTGTGTTCCTATTGATTCATCACATGTCTTGAAACATTGTAGATATGTCTTGATGTTATAAAATGTGAAACTGTTAATTGAATCCATATACTTACTTATTGAATTCCTAAGTCGCCATAGGTTACTGTTTTTGTGCTGGAATCTCTGTTTACTGTGCAACCCTGGAATTTCTTGTTGTATCATGCGAATAAATTTTCTTTGCTATAGTTATTATTATTTGTTCTTTTTTTTTTTGGAACCAGAAGAAAAGTATTCACTGCCATGAATTTTGAGTGTAGGGAATATCTGTTAACCTTACAACTTACTAGATTTATTGTTGTATCAAGGCAGACAAAATTTATTGTCCTCTTACTTAACTGTTTCCCCTTTTGGGCAACTTTAGCGCCCTGTTTTAATACAAAAAATTAGTGTTTTCTTTTTAATCAGAAGCAAAATATTCAGGTGTTATGAGTTTTAAGTTATAGTTGGAAAATCCTTCCAAAATACAAATGATGATAAAAACAATTGAGAAAATGCTAGCAAAGGCAGCAAGATAGCTATATGAATCAAGATGAAAGAAGAACATGTATAGGATATAGCTACAATCTACAACACTTTGGGGTAGATAATTCCCATTTGCTTGGTTCCCCATTTAGCCTCCTAGTCGCTAGTTATGACTTAAGAGATGGTTTAGTCATTGGACCCACAGTTTTAAAAGGCACGCTTAAGGTGTGCCTAGACTCAAGGCACAACCACTCCTTAGTTTTTTTTTTTTTTTTATCGATACAACCACTCCTTAGTTATAGCACCTCAACTTCAAGGCCGTCAGCGCCTTATTGGGAGCGCGTCTTGTAGATTAATATTCCTTTTGAACTCCTTTAATCTCAAAATTTTTTAATTATATACTGAGAATTTATGTATTTCCATTACTATTTATTGAAATTTTCTTTTAAATGTTAGGAGTGTTAAAATTTTTAATTAATATAATCATAAAGTGATGTACATCGAATGTCATATTTCACTTACGCTGGAGGCATTGCAACTTGTGCCAAAGCTACATGAGACTTTCACACCTACATGCGCCTTTTAAAACTATGACTAGACCTTGTACTTGTATTGAAGCTTTTTGTGAAGAGAGAAAAGAGAGAATCCCTAATTTTTATTATATTCATGGAAAAAGACTTGCCTCTACATTACATATTGGACTTATATATATACACACACTCATGGGACCCACAATACAGTAAAAAAATAAAGGAAAATACTGTATAATATCTAACACTCCCCCTGTTTGGAGCATATATGTCATATCTTGTAGAGCACATTCTAATGTATTTAATTCTAGGACCTCTGAGAGATTTAGTAAAGATGTCTGTTAGTTGATCATTTGAATTGACAAAACTAGTAGCCATACATCCTGATGCGATCTTCTCTCTAATGAAGTGACTGTCAACTTCAATGTGTTTGGTCCTTTCATGGAAAACTGGATTGGATGCAATATGCAAAGCAGCCTGGTTATCACAGATGAGCTTAAAATGCAATTTCATCATTCAAATCTCCGCTCTTGGAGAAGGTGTCACCGACCATATGAGTTCACATGTTGCCGGGACCATAGCTCGATGCTCGGCCCCATTAGATCTAACCCGCATGTTGTTTCTTACTTTTCGAGGATATTAGGTTACCATGTTGAAACCACGATTACCACGAGAAGTGGAACGTCTATTTATGGGTGAGCCAGCCCAATATGCATGTGTAATAATAACACAGGTATGGCCTTACGATACCGTCCTGACACACCTTGACCTGGTGTACTTTTGATATATCAAAGAATGCGGATTACAACATCCCAATGGCTATCACATGGTGACTGTAGGAATTGACTAACAACACTTATACTATGTAACAATTCCTTATGAGGATCTTACTTATGGAGATCTCATAGTAGAGGTCAAAAAGGAAGGTTTAAAGTTGTGTTCCAACGAACTTCAATATCAAATAAAGAGATTTAAAGCTTCAAAAAAGGATTTAGGATCATGCATTATGATATGGTATTGAAATGCCAATACCATTCACAAAAGCATAAAAACAAAAAACATTATAAGAAAAGATCTTATAAAATATAAAAAATAAGTCTCATAAATAAAACCAATAAACCACAAATTCCTATTAGAAAACATAAAAGAGAAATAAGATGTTTTAAGTGTGGACAAAAGGGTCATATAGCCCCAAATTGTAAGAAGCAAAAACTAAATGTTTTATCTGATGACAAAGAAGAATATTATTTTGAAATTGATACTTCTTCTTCTGAAACTGATAATTCTCAAAATAGAGGTATAACATTAGAAAAAGAACAAAATCAAAGAAACAAAATAGAAAATTGTTTATGCCAAATAAATGTCCTAAAGCAAAGTACATAAGAAGAGTATTAGAACAACAAAATACCAAACCAAAACCCATTTTACCTTTAGCAAATACATATAGATTAAAAGATGTTATGCAATATTTTAATAACCAAGAACCCGTATTAGTTCAAGATTTACAAATAAAAATAAAACAAATAAAAACCCAAATTGAAGAACTAAAAATTTATACTCAAAATATAAACTTTAGAATAAAAAACTTAGAAACGCAGATTTCCTTGACACCACAAACTTCTGAAGAATTAGAAAACTTTGTTAATATTATGACTATTGTACAAAAACAAAGATGATATACAAAAATAACATTAAAAATCAATATTGATTTTCAATCAAATTTGATAGCTTTGATTGACTCAGGAGCATATTTAAGCGTAGCCTGAAGGATTAATTCCTGCGTATATTATATCAAAACTTCCGAAGACTTTCCATGACTAGTAATGTTCCATTAAGAGTATAGTACCAAATACCACTGAGGGCATATATGCAAAGTAGTATTTGTATTAAAACTTCAATCTTATTAGTAAAAATATAAGTAAATCAAATTGTTTAGGAACCTCTAACTCGGTTATAATCTTTCTACATAGATAATAAAGTTAAAAACAACACGGGAATAAGCAGGTATTATAAATAGTATTATTTGAGCAATTATTTATTTTGAGTACGGCGTTGTTATACGAATCTGGAGCACACCAAAGGGTTACTAGTTTCCAGCCTGATATACCTTTGAAAATTGCATCATAAATGAATAGTGAATAGTGAATAGTGCTTTTTGAATAGTAAAATTGATTCACCCAAAGCAAAGCGATATCTGAATATTTGGAAATGAAAATTTTATTTGATAAACAAAGCTGATATTTAGAAGAAGATGCGAGGATGTTTGTAAAGAAACTTGAGCGAGATTACGATGAAGGAGCTCTCAAGGAATTTCTCTAAAATCTTTCTCTCTAAAACTTAGCACACTTTCTTGAGAGGCAATCACTCTTATATAGAATTTGTGGTTGAAACATTTGAAATCCGTGGATTTGAAATGGAAATTTTTACATCTGCACAGTATATCGCATGTAAACTTTGAAAAAGAGGAGACAAAGAATCTCCTTTTTGAGTAAGCATTATTCATCTTTTTGAAAAGTAGGCTGCTTTTGAATCAGCAATCCAACTCTTTTTTATCTTCTTTTGGAAAAGAATGCAACTTTGTTAGCTTAGGCGTTCAACTTTGACAACTGGGTGGGAAGTTGCTTTTGTCTATCTGCCAAGTCTTCTTTTGAAATTGGAGGATCAAGCCGAATTTTGTTGTTTGAAATCCAAAAATCTTGACAATTTGTATGATCTGGAATTCAGTAGTCTTCCATAAAACGATCAACGGTGATGTGGAAAATTTGATGTCTTGGAATTTTTGAAGCCTTTGATCTCTACGGAAAAGGAACAGAAAATGGTCGAGGTTCACATAATTCTTTCGAAGAGTGTATATGGGAGCCCACGTAGCACATATCTTCATTTGTTGGAAGAGCGAGAGTTTAAGTGTGTCTTATCATTTCGTTTGAATACAAATTTGGAGACCGAGTGTTTAATTTGTTTGTTCTGGACTTTTTAATATAGGCTTTGTAGGCAAAATTTGAAGGAAAAGAATTTTTTGAAGGAGTTTGGGGCCAGGTAAGTGGGCTTGGTAAAGGTTGGGACCAAGTAGGTACCTTAGTTTTTGTGGGCTTCTTGGATTTGGGCTTTTGTAGATCAAGCCATTCTTTGACGGACTCAAAGGTTTGAGTTTGAGAAATTTTGAAACGCCCACCAGTTTTGAATTACGGCGAATCTTTGGGAAATGGTGAAGGCAGGAAATTGTGGGTGGTGAATTCCCAACAAAGAATCCAATGGATTCTAAATTGAGAACAAAAGGAAAGTGAATAACTATTTCCAGAAAGGAAAAAGTTTTCACAACTGGCTTTGAAGTAATCAAAGGACTTGTGAATTTCAGGACATAAAATATTTTGAGTGACTCCAAAAAATAACCATCATTCCTAAAACCAATTTGAAAAAGTTTTTTGAGATTTTTCTCCCTAATTGAAAAACCATGAGTGGGAAGAAGGTCCTGGCCAACAAAATGTGTTAAGCAGGTGCGTTTTGTAGTGAAATATAATGAGGTTTGAGGAACAAAGTTTTCATAAAATCGTTTGTGTGTAAAAGGACTTTGTTCCCAGTCCTTTTCTGAAATGATTTTAAAAATTTTGCATTTTGAGTAAGCTATGTCAGTACCCTCGAGGTTCTTGACATGTGAAACTTGAATTGACTCTGTATCTACAAGTATGAACTCATAGAACCTACGGGTTTTTGAAATGTCATTTGAGAAAAAAAATTTGTCTTTTTGAAAAAAATTTTGAAGCTCAAAAGAGCTTGAAGCAGATCGATGATCAGCTTCTAAAACCTAATTCAGCAGTTTAGGTTCTTTTGAAATATAAACAGGATTTGAAGAAGTTGAAACAACGGGTTTGGGAATTTTCCCCAAAACCTCAAAGCGATTTGAAGTTTGGGCTTTTGGCATTGAATAGGACTCTTTGGTTGTTGGTTTTATGAGGTCTGCTTTGCTCATTTTCCTTATAAAAATTCCCGTGAAAGGAAATCAGGTAAAACATTTGAAGATCCTTTGATAGATTCAATTTCAAAATAAAAAATAGATAAAATTGTTTGCCATATGGCAAAAATCTGTTTTGAAACTAAATTTTGAACATTTTTTTGCAAGATTTCTTTTGCACTTTTACAGTCAACACGTAAAAGAAATTTTTTGTTAAAAACATCACTTTGAAATTTTTGATGAAATATGCTATGAAACTCTATTATTTTGATTGTGATTCCCACAGTTAGTGTTGGTCAGCCTTTGTTATCCGTTGGTCAGTCGTAATTCCCCTGTAGATGGGTAGGTGGTTTCGGTGGTGGTCCCATTAAGTGTTAGAATCCCAATCACTGTAGTAAGGGAAGAAATGACAAATTTTATTAAAAAACTTGTAGGAACTGGTTCAAGTACTAGTTTATCTAGGATTGCTGAACAACTTAGACATATTCTAGAAAACATTCAAAAATATGAAAATAAATTGTTTGTTTCCATAAAAGACTGGGAACAGTACATCAAAAACCGAGAAATGCCAAAACAAAATATAAAAGAATTATACAAAGTAGGAAGCTTTGAATTCAAAAGAAATTATAGGATTAAAATCTCTGAAAATACTCATTCAATAGGATATGAGACAGAAACTATTGAACTCTTAGATCTCAAAGACTTAGAACAACTACAAAGAGAAAAATTCAAAATTCTTCATATAGAAGCTATCTAGGTAGCTGCTAAACCCTTAACTAAATTAGGGTTAGACAAACCCATTTGTATCTGTTTAAGAGATGCAAGACATAACCAATTTCAAGATTCCTTACTAGGATTAATGCAAGCAAATACATCATTTGGACCGGTGTATTAAACTTGTTACCCAAATTTAGAGTTAGATTGTATGAATGACCAAAGCATTCATAAGGCCTGAACTCTAAACATCAAAACCCAAAATTATGATATGGACCCTAGATAAGATATCCTTATAGTATCTGAGTATACTCTGAGGTAATGACTTTTTGTGGTCAACAGGTGCCTTTATCATTCTCAAAGATCAAATTTTAATTTGACAAGCAAATGAAAAGAACTCTCACAGGTCGCATGCAAACCTATTCCTTGGGAATGTTTAACCTGTTGATCCCAGATGGATTTCAAACAACTTTTAGCCCCTAAACCAATAGAACAACCAAAATTAATGTCCATAATAGAGGATGGACAAGGTAATGTGCAAATTAACTTTGAGCCTAGAAAAGAACATTCTAGAAGATCATATTCTACAAGCTCTTTGAATTCCTTTTTAGAAATTCGAACTCCTTCCAGAAGATCAAATGTTCATTCAAATTTGGAAGAGGTAGATTATTCATCTACAATTCCTGATTTGAAATATTCGATCGAGCTAATGACTATGAGTAAGGTCTAATGATGGGCTATATCTATGATTGGGACCATTCTGGAGGTGGTCGACATATTAATGCTAAGGAGTTTGATCTTTGAAGACTTGTATAACCCAGAGATAGATTTCAGGATACTTGTATGATCAGTGTGCTTTCTTTATGCTTAGATTGTTAGGTTTTTCATATGCACCCACATCCCACTGTGCACCTTATATCGTCTTCGAGTGTTTGAGAGTTATGGGCTCACGTCACCTAGTTTGAGAGCCTTTGCCACTTGGACCCATCACCTCGATCCTCCATTTTCTAGAGCCACCTTGACCTTATAGATTGAGCTTAGATATATTTTTTTAAGATTCTTTATCCTACACATAGGTGCATCTAAGAGCCTTTAGGGCTGCTTTAGTCACAGTTGGGTCCGGTTTCTCCCTTTGGTCTCCTTTCTAGTGTTTAGAGATTGGTTCGAGATTCGAGTGTTAGTTGGATTCTCCTTTTGTCTTGTTGTGTTAGATCTCCTTTCTTTCACTTATTGAGTTTAGAGAACCTTCACCATTGGACCTTCATCGGTTTTGACTTCTTGGGCTAGCATTTATACTTAGTCTGTTGTCACTTACTACTTGATATCTTGGGATATGCTCATTGATCACTTATCTTTCATACATTGCACCTATCATAGGCCTAGTACCATATTTCTTATTTGACACTTGATTCGATTTTCAACCCCGATGTCCATTATTTTTTATATGGAAAGATTGTTGTTGACATGTTTACATCTTCATTTTTGACACATTCGCCTTGATCAGGTATGTTTCTTTCTATATGGGGTTTGGGTTGAAAAAATCCAAATCAGAAGACTACATTATAGATGAATATTGATCTCATGATTGTGTTGTTCAACAACTTTTTCATCCTAGATTATTGATGTGAATTCTCTAGTCATGTTTGTGGCCATTTTGTAGTGGACTCGTTTATAACTTTAGAGTTCCTATCATACATCTGGATTATGATTGCCATTACATGACCATTTATCGTGTGTTATGTTATGGTTTTGACTCGGGACTTCTTCACTTACACATTGTGATCACTTAGGCCCAACCCATTATGGAAGGATTTGAGCCTATTGACTTTATATCAGAGACTTGACTTTGGAGTTGGAGATTGAGACTCATCCTACATGTTTATTAGAGTAGCATCTTATACATACATGTATTCTCACCCTGACCTTTCTTTTAGACTCGATGACTTATCCATTATGAGTCTTATACAGTGATCCTTTCACACCTTTACATTGTTATACATCTTTCCTTCCATATACCCTAGCCTTATACATCCTTTCCTTGATATGACTAGGTAGAGTTTGAGATGGCCGGATCTGTAGAGAGTTTTGCATTCTTATGAGATGTGACCTATGATGAGAAAGTAGTTTGATTAATTTTTTGGGATCACTAATCATTACATAGTGAGATGGTAGATGTGTTTGGCACTTATATATGACTTCAGGAGTTTGATTTGGCTATGGGGGTTTGTTTACATGGGTTGATGATGAGCGGTTTGTATCGAAATTGGTTTGTAGTGAGAGAAACGGTTTTCTCATTTGATGAGATTGTTATGGCTATGTTTGTGATTTGACATAGGCGAGTTCTTATAGAGCATATGGTATGGCCTCTCTGGTTTTGGAGAATTTCCATTATCACATTGGATGGATGTAATCTTTAATGTTGACTATATGTAATCTTAAGAGTATGATGTATTGATATTGTGGTCAAAGGATGGGTGGCTATCATTTCATGATCCTATTTACCTTTTCCCTTGCATATATAGAGTTACCCATTAATAACCCTTTGAGCCTCAAATGGATGTTATAGCCTTTTCTTTCATCACCTCTCTTATCTTTTACATTGGGTTGGGGACTCTATGATGTATGCATGCTTTGATTAGAGATTTCATGAGCTCTAGACTTGATAAACGTATTGTGATCCACTTCATTCTTTGTTACCATGATCTTTCCAGTTCGACATTATCATCACTCCCACTCATTTCACATTTCACTATTAGTGTCATTCCCTTTTTCTTCACATGTTATTTCACATATGATACTGCCATACTGATTTCCCGCTAGCGTATTAGTATTCCACATGTCTTTGTATGGACGATAGTGACGTCTTTTCCTCATTCCACCCCTTGGGCAGTGATACATATATCTTGGTTTTGAGAGGTTATCTTGTCAGTGAGGATAAAGTGATTATATCGATTATGTGAAATTGATTTCATCGATTACGGTTGTGTGTTGTATACCGTGTTGATTCAAATTATGTGTAAAAAGGAAAATAAGAAAAAAGAAAAAAAGAAAGAAAAAAAAACTTCATCTATGTATTATATTGTATCATTACCCATTTGACACATGTATGGATGTGAAACCCTATTCCACTGAGTATATATGATGGTGAGAGTTCGTATGTGAGCTCCCCTTTGAGTTAGATAGTGCGACATTTGAGAGAGACTTGTGACAGTATCATTTTATGATATCTGGATTCTTGTATATCCATCACACCATCCATTTCAGACGTGACTTCCCTCCATGCTATGATGTGAGGCGATTATCACCCATTTTCACCTTTGTGCTTTCTTGTAGACCTTTATTCCATTACCTTTATCTATTTGATCATACATCGATTTTCTTTTTCCTTCCTATCTCGTTTAACACCTTATCACAGTCTTATTATTGACTTATCATTTTTGCTCATCCAGTTGACATGTGATACTTTGGTACCCACCATTTAGTGTTTTCACATGACGTACTCATGTTCCTGACTCATGAGGTTTCTATACATTACATTACATGCCTGAGGGGTTTGGGGATTTATCTCATTGGGATTATTGAGCCTAGTTCCCCTTCATTTCTTCCACCTTATCACTTGAGCTTATATTACAGTCCAAGTCGTAAGACTACCCTGAGGCCATGATGCCACACATTGTGTTTGATACCTTACACATGGGCGATATTCAGGATTGGTCGAAGATATTTTGGAGCATGATGGATGAGGATCTTTGATGATGATTATATACTTAGGGTTCTCCCTATTTTGATTGATGGATTATGAGACATCCTTACATTGGGGCACAACCACTTTGGAGGGCATTTTGATCAGAGACATACTTGCTCGATACTAGGGCATACCCATCTCATTGTTAGCAAATTCTGGAGGCGAGATTATCTACACTAGGGCATAACCCTCTTTTTCAGATGAGCTCTATCATGGGGTATAACCGAGCACTTCTATAAGATGCAGTTGTTTTATTTGCTACTAGAGCACGTCCATCCCATTGATGATTGGTGATCGTAATATGATGATTTATGTGGAGGTATAACTACATTGGAGATTCTCTTGTTGACACAACCAGTTTATTCATTCTTTTAGAGCATCTTGATCTGTAGTTGTTGAGACCATGTTAACCATTCTTTGCTATATAAGGTTGAGTTGATCATGACATGAGGACACATTGAGATATAGTCCTCCCATGGATGATGGAGTTTGATTTGTCTTATATAGCATAGCCATTTCTTTTATCTCACAGTGTGCTTAGATTAGGAGTTGCATGAGATGTGTTGACATGTTTCCTTTTCTGACATATAGAGCTATTTAGATTGATTTATTTGACATTACATTAGGATGTAGCCCCTCGCAGTAGTTAGTGATTATGATATACTACCTTTACACATGGGCAGATTCATATTCAGGATGATGGCCACATTCATTCATCACATTAGACATTCGTCGGTGGTTGGAGATCATTTAAGGGTTTCATGCTATCATCTGATACTGGGGCATAGCCACCTCTTTTGTTTGATTCATCGACATTGAGATATGATCACTTGATGTAAGCTTTCGATGGATTGTGGACTTGGCATGACATGGGATTTAGTCTTCTTGACATACCTAATCGATCTTGGATACCTATCCATTTTGTATCCCGTATTTAGGCATCTGTCCTTGATATCCTCATACCTATATCTACCCTTCCGGATCTTATCTCATATCTTTTTTTATCTACCCATTTCACCATTATAGATGATCTACTCCTTTGATTAAGGAAGGATGTAGTTCAATCTTCAAGCTCTCCAGTTGGGCCTTCACATATCTATTCTACTTTATGTTCAACACATTCCATGATGACAGGGCCTAATAGATTATTTACTTGTTTGTGATAGATGTTTCATATGACCAGTTAACATGTTGAGTTTTGACTTATTTATTTTTTTATGCTTTGATGTGGATCACTAACCAAAGTTATTTGTTAGTATGCTTGAAGTAAGTATGTGCGATACATGGTCCTACATGGCGTTCGGTTAGATTTTCACTTTTGTTATGTGATTGATGAGCATACTCCAGAGTATACACACTGGTTTGTTGTTATAGTTACTATCGCATGTCAGAGCATATCACCTTTCCTTATTCCACACCACAGTTAGACGTGCAGAGCCATCCTTTAAAGTTTTGGCGTTTAGGGCCATTCTTTTCATTTTGGCGTTCAGAACCATTATTTTCATTTTGGCGTTCAAAGCCATTCTTTTCATTTTGGCATTCAAACCCAATATTTTCATTTTGGTGTTCAAAGCCATCGACGTTCACATCCATTCTTTTCATTTTGGCGTTCAGAGTCATTCTTTTAATTTTGGCGTTTAGAGCCATTTTTTCATTTTGGCGTTCAGAGCCATTGTTTTTCATTTTGACGTTCAGAGCCATTATTTTCATTTGCTTTGGAAGTAGTTATTTTCATTTTAACACCAGGCCCGTTATTTTAATTTTTGGCATTGAGCAATCTTTCATTTTGTGGATTCGAGCCATCATTTTATTCACGGCGTTCAAAGCCATCATTTTCATTCTGTCATTCATAGCCATTATTTTTATTTTGGCGTTCAAAGCCATTATTTTCATTTTGACGTTCAGAGTCATTATTTTCCTTTTGGCATTCAAAGCCATTATTTTCATTTTAGCGTTCATAGCTATTATTTTCATTTTGGCGTTTAGAACCGTTATTTTCATTTTGACATTCAAAGCCATTATTTTCCTTTTGGCATTCAGAGCAATTATTTTCCTTTTGGCGTTTAGAGCCATTATTTTCATTTTGGCATTCAAAGCCATTATTTTTCATTTTGGCATTCAGAGCCGTTATTTTCATTTTAGCGTTCAAAGTTGTTATTTTAATTTTGGAGTTCAGAGTCATCAATTTCATTTTGACGTTCAAAGCCATTGGCGTTCAGAGCCATTATTTTCCTTTTAGCATTTAGAGCCATTATTTTCATTTTGGCGTTTAGAGCTGCTATTTTCATTTTGGCGTTCAAAGCTTTTATTTTCATTTTGATATTCAAAGCCATTATTTTCATCTTAGCGTTCAAAGCTATTCTTTTCATTTTGACGTTCAAAGCCATTCTTTTTCATTTTGGCATCCAAAGCCATTATTTTCATTTTGGCGTTCAAAGATATTCTTTTCATTTTGGCGTTCAGAGCCAATATTTTCATTTTGGCGTTCAAAGCTATTATTTTTCTTTTGGCATTCAGAGTCATTCTTTTCATTTTGGTATTCATTGCCATTATTTTCATTTTGGTGTTCAGAGTTAATATTTTTATTTTGAAATTGAGGTAATTCGGCACTAGACGATTGTTGAGCCACATTCTTATTTTGGCATTCAGAACAATTATTTTTATTTTGGCGTTTAGAGCCATTTTTTTCATTTTGGCGTTCAGAACCGTTATTTTCATTTTGGTGTTCATACCTAGAGTATTACACCCTCGGCTCATATTCGAAAAACTAATAATAAACTGTATGTTTGAATATCAATTTTGTATAATTCTATAAACAATAATGAATAGTTTTACTAATTCCTAATAGTTTCTCTAAGTCATGTAGTTGCTCAAACTTGTTTTAAATCTTTCGAAAAAGCTCATTAAAAACGCAAATTAAAGTACAAATAACCAAATGAATGTGATGATTTTCATATATCGGTATACTTATATAAAACCTATAAAAGTTTTAGTTGAGTATACCTTGATTTTTATAGAATTTTTTAAAGTTCTAAAACATCGTTATTGAATACATTATGACATTTATAAATAGTCTTTAAAAGTTATAATTCAATACCCATTAACTTTATAATTTCATAAAAATCATTAATTTTTCTAATCCAATACACTCCCCTTTGTACTTGAAAAAATAATCAATAATTCAGTTCTTACAAAAATTTATAAACGATTTACTTGAAAATCAATTATTTGAAAATAAGAATTTCACAAAATTATATACAAAATAACGGACAAACTTTAGAATTCCTTATTTGGTTTCAATTAACCTAAATTTAGAATTGCTTATTTGGTTTTAAACCTAAATTTAAATATTTTTCGAGTGGAATAATATATAATATCTTAGTATATTTTTTAAGAAAATAAATAGTATTATTATAAAAAAGTAAAACAAAAAAAGGATTTATTTAGTTTAAGAGTGAAAATGAAAAAGGAAAGTGATATACTCTGGAGTTTTTCTAAGTTTTGCAACGTTTAGAAGGGTTTGTAATTAACAAACCTTGAGGATGAACCCTCCCCCTCTTGAACTCATAGGTTTGTAGTTAATTGCTTTTAATTTATAGGTTTCCTTCCTCCGGAACTCATCATTTGGAACCCATCTAACAGACAACACAACCACCTACCATTGTTCCTTACAAGATTGTACGTACGAGGATTCTGTCACCGTAAAAGGTGTATATGGTCAGAACCCAGATCGATGTTTTTGATAGGATAATCTGTTGGAGAAGATTTGAGGAGACCTATGGCCTCCAAACATATAATGATCAGAATAAACATAAATCAATTGTTGCTTTCAGTTTAAGAGATGAAAAGTTTCAGGAGATGTGATTGCCTAACAGATCTAATTGGAAGAAGACCAGTTTCTTATTTGAGGGTTCTGGGAGGGATGCCTGTGTGCCAGCGGTTTAGGTTATCATGACATTTGGGCGATGGAAATTAAGAATATGGAAATAAGAAGAACAAGTCGTCATGGAAAAGCCAAAAGGTTAATAACACATGGAGGGAGATGGGAGATGGGGAGATGGGAAATCGTTACTGACAGTTACAACTGTATAAGACTGAATTGGGTTTATACATTGAGACTCTTGTTTCTCCCCTTTTTGAATTATGATTTTTTTTTTTTTTTAAATTGAGTGCTTTCCTATTTCAATTATACCCGTAGATATTTTTCTTACATACTTTTTATAGGAATACTGTTGTTTTTTTCTTCCTTCTTGACCTTAATTAATATTAGCAAGGTAATGTATTCTTGTTAATATTTAAAATGCTAAATAGTATTACATATTTAGTTGTTTGTATTTTATATGCTAAATATCACTATATGGAATGAATCTAGTAAATTTGGCATTACGGCGAAGGTGACATATTTTTATAGGTTTGAATTGAGTATACTCGAAAGTGAGTCAAATTAAGCAACTCATTTAATAAACAGTTTATGTTCATGTAGATCCCATATAACACGAATTTAATTGTATGTCAATTAATATTTAACACATATTAACCCATTTAATAAATTACTTGTATTAATTGGGATGAGTTGATTATAATTGATATTATTTTAAAGGGTTCATTATATAAATGGTGTATCAACTGTTACATTTTTTCTATTTTGATATCTCAACTTTATTTATGTTCAATTAAGTGTTTAAATTTTTTTTATTTTTTCTATTTTGATGTATCAACTTTATTTTTATTCAATTCAATGTCTAAACTTCTTAATTTTTTCTATTTTAATGTCTCAACTTTATTTTTGTTCAAACAAATGTCTAAATTTTTTTTTATTTCTTCTATTTTGATGTCTCAACTTTATTTTTATTCAATCAATTGTTTAAACTTTTAATTTTTGTTCAATCAAGTGTTAATTGATCAATAAAACTATTAGAATATTTGAATTAAGGAAAAATTGAATTCAAATGACATTCCATTTTGCCAAATAATGAAATTCTTAAATACCACTTTAACGATGTAAAATGATAGAATTATCTTTTTCATATTATGGCATTTACTATCAATTTGTTACCTTAAAATTTGATAAAATTGACTTTTATAGAATTGAGATAAAAATTAAAAATTAATTTTCTTTAAAAAAAAAAGAAGAAGAAAATATAACAATTTCAAAAAATATTGAAATAATTAAAATATTTAATTAGCATCTATTATTTTTACTTGTTTTCTAAGTATCATGTGCAAAGAAGTATATATGAATAATTAAAAATAAAACATTAAATATTAAAATTATTATTAAAATAATTAAAATATTTATTTTAAATGACAGAACGATGGCAAAAACCTAATGTGAAAATAATAATTTTGTTATTTCCTTTAATTATTATTTAAATAATTTACAATAACATATTATAATAATGTTATTTTACGATTGTAATTTTTGTTTAATTAAAATATTCTAATAAGTTTTGATTAGTTAGGACATACTTAGTTGAACAAAAATAAAGTTAATATGGTGAAATAAAAAAAATTAAAAAGTTTAGACATTAGGTTGAACAAAAATAAAATAGAAAAATTAAAAAATTGACATTTATATAATTAACCCTATTTTAAATGACCAAATTAAGTTATATGTGTCAATTTTATCCATTTACTAATCAAGTCGTGCTTGAATTTGTTACTATTATCCAATTATTAATACAATCATGTTTGGATTTGTTATTTTTGACCCGACCATTATTCATGTCGAGTTTGAATTAAGGAATATAATATAATACCTTTATCGGGACATGACATGCACTAAATTGTCACTCGTGTCTGGAACATTTTAATGGATTAGAAAAGATAGTTTAGTTAATTTTTATCTCTATTATGAATAATTTCTTTTTTAAAAGTTATTTTTAAAAAACTAAAATACAGAAGAAAAAAAAAGCATTTTCATTATTCGTTTAAATTTATATGTTATCCGTAAAATTTTAACATTTTGTCTAAATCTTAGAAAATAATTTTAAATAAAAATGATGATCTTATCTACCAATAAAGAAAAAAAAAGAAATCTATCTCTTGATTTTATTTAAAGTTTGTGAAAATAAAATTTTAAATAAAAATTATAGGCACTTTTATTTAATTAGCATGAGAACAAATTATTTTTGAATAAAATGATGCTTTGATTAATAAGAGCCTAAGGGAAAATGTGAAAAAAAAAAACCTCTTAGTGTTGTACTCAATATCTCACTTACACTTGGAATATTTTGGTGCAAAGGCTCACCGTAGTTTACTCTGTGCCCAGTGTAACCCTTACTTTATCCAAACTGTTAAAGTGATAAAATTATTAAAATGACCGTTAAGTAGTGACGTGGTGTCTACATGGCACGTGAGACCCTCTATCCGCTCTCTTCTCTCTTTCTTTTTCCTCCTTTCATCTCTTTTCTCTCTTCCCCTCTCTTCTCTCTCCTTAATGGTCTCATGTGTTATACGTCAGCACTTAACGGTCATTTTGACTTTGTTTAACAGTTAAACAATTTGAGTCACTCCGTTTAATTGTTAAACAGTGAGTCACGGTATGAGCTTATTTGGGTTATAGGATTAAACTGTAAGAGTCTTTTAGATCGAAAAAAAAGTTTCAAATATAAGTGGAATATCGGGTACAACATTGATGGGTTTTTTTACACCCACTTATTTCTTTGAAACCATAGTTGCCAACAGATTATAGCAAATAGCATCAGCATATGCGGTGGTGCTTGATGAAGCGGCTTATCCCAACCATTTTTGAAGAGAAGATAGTGCGTAGATAAATACGGCGGAAGCGGGAATCGCAGTTAAATACAATGTATAGTAGATATATTTCATCACCCATTACTAACACATAGTGATGCGAGAGAAAATCTTCTAGAATCCGCAAAGACCTTCAATGATACCTGCGTGACGAGATACGCGTGTGGTATATAATCATAAAAGCTAGAAAGGTTAATCGAAAAAGCGGCTACACGGCGCTACGGTTGTTTCTCTCTCAAGAGTGTTTTTTCTACTAAATTCTCAATCTCTAAAATAATACGTAAAAACCCAAAACCACAGGCTAATGCAGTGTATTTATAGGCTTCTTATACTATCTCACAGGGGTTTTATAACGCGCTTAGACTGATAAATGGGAAACCTTCTTGTATCTTAATAATCGGTTAAATGAAAACACGTCATCTAATGAGCTAGCTTAGGGATCTATAATAGGTATTAATTAAGACTCTTGTTCAGCGGTTTAGTACGGGCATAAATCCCAGCAATCTCCCTTGCTTAGAAACGAAGTGCGGAACAAATAATCTTATCAGGGCTACTCCACTAAAAGCCCGGTCCAATTCCAAAATTAATAATGTTTTATATCAAATGTATTTCCTCTTTGTAAAATATCAATAATTAATTGAAAATTTTAATAAATCAACTAATTATTTGATATAACGACTTATCAGTTTCTCTATGGATCCCATTACGGCCGGTGACTTTGATATCAAGTCTTAGAAACATGTCAAAGGATATTTCATACAAATTCCATTTTGTATATTTCATAAATACTTGATAATCAAAATCTGTAATCTGAGTGTCGAGTATTGGTCATTAAAAATAGGCATCACTTATTGATAACTCGAACCATAGTAACTTAATTATACATTTATAATATACTCGGGATTAAGAAAAATAGCATATAATATCGCGAGATTTAATTCCTTTCACAAAAATTTATCCTTGATTAAATCTCTTAGATCCTCCTCGGAATGACCATAATTCATTCAATACTTTATAATAACCAAGGGATCATTTCATAAAATATTGAGTCTAAATAAAGTTGACTTTTATTTGCTTCAAGCTGTGAGAAAATTCATTAATTATGAGAACACAGTGATCATGTCTTCTATGGACATCCATATGATCATATACTACATAATTAATACGGACCTTATGCGTAAAATATAATGTCGCGAAAAAACTTCATATTATTATATCGAGAAAATGAAATTACAAACTTGTGCTGCTCTAGAGCACAAACTCCATCACTCCCAAAGTAAGCATGGGACCTTTTAAGACTATACAATTTACATGTTTCTCAAACACGTTCGAAGAGACTTAGTAAAAAGGGTGCTGGCGGGATTCTACGAGATCTTCATTTTGGCCAACCACTTGTATCTCCTCTTATCAATGAAATCACGGATCAAGTGGTACTTTCTTATGTGTTTACGCTTTTGTGAGACCTTGGTTCTTTGGAGTGTGTTACGGCCTCATTGTTATCCACAATGCTTGTTAATGAGCGTGCGCACTTGGTATCATGAAGAATTCAAGGAAATTTCTTAAGCCATTACAAATTTTCAGCTCGCATGCACCAGACATATTTAGCTTCAATGTGAAGTCATGAATACAAAGTCCGCTTTAATTCCTCCAACAAATGGCTCCCCATTTTAGGGTAAACACATATCCTCGATGTTGATTTACTCAAGTCAATATCCTCAAAAAAATCTGAAGTTGTGATAATCAAGTGTTTTAAGACTCCCATTGAATACACCAACATATAATCTCTTAAATACTAGTTTATGTTTCATCAGTCATTCAAAGTTGTTCTACCCGGATTCGATTGTACCGGCCATTACTCCCATCGTATATAGATATTCCCGGCTCGGTACATAGCATAGCATATATGAGAGATTTTACCAACAAATTTAAGCATAAGGTTTCTTATCATGAGTTCTTTCTTCAGAGTTTTTTGGTGATTGCTCCCTGGAAGCATGAATTCCATATCTCAAGGGTGTGTTCCCCTTTGGAATTCTTCCATGCCAAACCCGGTCACTATTTTATCAATGTAGGAGGCTTGGGACAAAGCTAACACCTTATTCTTCCTGCCTCGTAAAGTTTGATTCCTAGAATATAGCTTAGCTTCTCACCCAAGTCCTTCAAATCAAACTCCGCTTTTTCGTGTAACCCTTTACGTCCCGGCCAACACTGGCTAATCGCTTCCAATTAACAAAATATCATCTACGTAAAGTACCAAAAAGACTACCACTATTCCTTGAATTTTCTATACACACATGGTCATCAGACTTTTCAAATCCATATAATTTGATAACTCGATCAAACCCGATGTTCCATGACCTGACGCCGGGCTAAGCCCATAACATACCCAAGTAACTCCCAGAAACTATGTGCTTTAATTTAAGGCTATGAACCTTTCGTTGTCGTGACATAGATATCTCAGCTCCATTTTAGAAAAGTCAAGCTGATATCCATTCGCAAATCTCGTAATCGAGTCAGTCGCTACGCCTAAGGAGATCCCGACATATTTAAGCATGGCTACTCATAAAAGCTCATCATAATCTATGCCCTCTTCGGGTGTAATCCTTGCCACCACTCTAGCTTGAAGGTTTCAACCTTCCATCCTCGTCCTCTCTTTCTCTTGTAGATCCACTTCTACACCAAATTGGAAGCTCTTACCCCTTTAGTGCTTCTACAAGAGACTAACCGAGTTAGAAACCCCATAGATTACATCTCACTGGCCCATTATGCCTTTTTCACTCTTTTTGCACATCAACAGTCCTCCAATGCCTCTTGTATGTGGTAGGTCACATCAGATTATCCAAAACGACTGATAAGTCTCTCCTAACAAGGCATACCTTGGTGCTTTCACGCATCACTCCCACCACAGTTTGGTTGCATCGTTGTTGTACATGTACGTAAGGATCCGTTTTAAGGCTCGTGATTACCAATCTCTTCATTATGTTCTTGTTCTTGAGTTTCGAATTTGTCATGAGTCGTTTCCTGTGTTTGTTCACCTTCATGTACATTTTGTACATTTTCCTCTTGAACATCAGAAATTGTGTGTGGAAAATAGAGTTTGTATGACCTCGAACTGAGTCGCTCTCTCGGGTTGTCCACTTAATCTTAGGTTTAAAATTGTTCATATAATCATCTTCTGCGTGCATGAGTACTGCACTATCACCTTCTTTTCCTTTGGATTATAGCATATTCCACCTCTCTGCCTCCCTTTAGGGTAGCTAATAACATACATTTCGTTTCAAGATTCCAACTTTTGTTGTTTCGCATTCAAGACGCAGCCGGAGCACCCCAACCTAATATATGTTCAAGCCGTCACTCTTTCAATTCTATGGGTGTCTTTGAAATGTATTTACTAACTAAATTTAGTATGTATGCAAATTGCTTAAGGCATATCCCCGTAACGATTTGTGTAATGATGAATGACTGAGCATCGACCACCATATCTAAAAGGGTTCTATTTCTCCTTTTTAAAGACTCATTTTGCTGAGGCGTCCAGAGATGATAATTGAGATATTATCCCCTCTTGCTCGGGCACACTTTGAACTCTCCAAACAGACCACCGCCTAGCCACCGGTCGCTGATACGTGACACCCACCGCTTTCCGCTCAAATTCTTTATACTCGGAATTTATCAAAACTTTAATTTATACATTAGGTAAACATAACCATATCTTGAGAAATAATGCAAATGTGATAAAATACTCTTACCCGCCTTGCTTGAACGCCTATCAACCACATACATCAATGTACCAATCTAACCGTATAAGGGTATCGATTTCCTTTCGCCTTTGAAAGGCCTCTTTGTCATTTTACCTTCTAACATGATTCACATACTGGTATAGGTTCAAAGATCAAGGAATTTAAAATCTACTTTTAACCAAACCATGAATTCTACTAGAATTAATATGACCCAATCGTAAATGCCACATATAGTTCTATTTGAAACCTTCCTTTCTTAGATAAAGGAAATTGCTCATCATTAGTATTTTCAATAGCATAATAATTATAGGACATAGGAGTTAAAAATATATACCATTTATCAATAATCCTAACAAATAAAAAGCGTTATTACCTTTTATTGAACCCGAGGGAATTAAATCGCACCGTTAAACCATGTTCAACTAAACAACTTAATGTAAACCAAATCTCTTAAAATTTAACAAATAAATACCGATAAACATAAAGTCTATTATTAAAAATATAATCACTAGTCCTTACCGCCATTACTGAGACATATTCCCGCTTCCTAACTTCAAGCTTCTTTGTCCTTTGATCGAGCCGTCGCTTTGTTCAACCATCGCAAAGAGTAACAAACATGGTTAGTGGCTCCTTAATCAATGATCCATTTATCATCGTGAATTCTTCACTAAAACAAGCTCAACAACATTTATACTACCCATACCTGGTTTCGGGGCAACTTCCAAAGGACCTTCGTCCGCATTCTGAAGCACTTGCCTTTGGGCTTTCTTCATTGCAAACTGGGTTTGATACTGACCTCGTTTCCTTCTCGCTTGTTCTTCTTCCGCCCCTTAGGTTTCCTTTTTAGGTTTTGAAGAACTTCTCAAAGATGAGGCACTTCCCGTCTCACGAGAGACCTTTCAGCACTCTCAAGCTCGTGTATAAGTTTACTCAGAGTAAGCTTCAGCTTGTTCATATTATAATTCATTTCGAACTCGACTCAAAGCTTATCAGAGATTCCCAGATCATGTCAATCTTCATCTCTCGATCCAGCTTAGCCCCATCACCTCCAAGAAGATCGATGTGGCTCCCATCATTTTAGACAATGGTCCCGCACATTTCCTCCAAATTACACGAGTAATCATTAGTGCCCCTATGGTCGCTGTCCAGCGTAACCGGCTACTTTTAACAAAACATCCTATCTAGAGTCCGAATTATTTCAATACACTCTCCGCATCACACTCGCTTTCAGATGTTCTGCAATGCTGGCAAAAGTATAACAGCGAGCTGTCGTATTTGCTCGTTGTCAATCTGCAAATTTCTTCTTAGTTTCCTCCTCAAGCATTAAATAGTGGCCCTGGTTTCGTGAGTTGTCGTAATGAATTTTATTCTCTCAAAAGCAGACAATGTAAAGATTGGTTTTCCATAGGTCGTAGTTATTTCCATCCACGGCTTTGACTCAAAATTGTAGCTAGAGGATTAAAGGATGTCATTTTCTCGAAATTTAAAAAAAGAAAAAGGAACATATATTAACACGAATCCACACAACAAACATACAAATATGTAGATCCCTAAACTACTTATTATTAATGTTTATTGCAACAATAATTTGTGCCCATTACAAATACTTACGTCAAGTAAAGACATTCGTAATAAACTAAACTTCAACATGAGATGTCTAAGGTCCTACTAAGTTAGCCCCCTGTGAAGGTGAGGTGGGTCTCGCACTCCTTAAAACCTACCCTTAGACAAGAGCCTTCCTAGATAACACCAACACACACCATTCAAAATTGATTTTTTTTTTTAAACAAATCCATTGTTTCAATATTCTTCGGGGCCTTTAATAACATTGACAGCCTCATAGAGGGGTTATTAATATTATTAAAATTGAATGTAATAACCATTAATTTAATTTCAAAATTATCTTTAATATCTAAGCATTGTCGACAAGCCATCGCATAACCTTATTAAAAATTTAAAATTATTTTAGATCCAATCCAATAAACGGCCATGCTTATCCGCTGGGTATCACATAACCATTTTATTATCGACCCTTAATGGAGCTCACAGATTTAATTAATTAAATTAATTTAACCTTCGTTCCATTCAATATTTTTATTATCAATTAATTAGGTTTTCCCATAATAATATTATCTAGATAAAACAAATATTATTATACATGTATATATCAAATGATGCAATTATATGGCACCACTCCATTCTAAATGGCATGTTAAGCACATATCACATGTTATATCCATAATTTAAAAAACAATTATAAATATAGAATAATTAATAGGCCCTAATCCATGATTTACTAGAAAGAAAATTACAAGCCCAGGCCAAGTAGTCGCACATGATATCCGTCCGCATTTCTTCTTTTCTTCGTGTCTTGTAAGTTCATGGGTAGGCCAAGTTAGACCGCTTTGCATGGTTTTTACCAAAAACATAATACCCTAACACGCCCTTATCAACCCGGAAAGACCAAAGTCTACCACGTGACCGCTCACACAAACTCGCATTGTCACGAAATTTTACAGGAAGGTAGAGCACTATCTGAGGAACTACCCTACAAAAAATCAGCCCATTCTGACAACACAGCGCCCCTTTTACAATTTTTTTTAATAAATCCAAATTTACATATAAAAACAAATAAATCAGAAAATAAATAAATAAATAAATCAAGGAGGAAACCTAATCTTTATGATTAGCCTCCTTGTTACATCCCCAAAAAAAAAAAAAAATATATATATATATATATATACAAGAAAAACTACCATGGATTAAGGCCAAACCAAATCATTCATTCATAATACAAAAAATTATAAATAACATAAATACAGAATCCTAGTGCCATATATCTAATATACATAACATATACATGAGAAATAAAATTATGGATTCAATCTATCACACACCGATTCAACCAGGCTCTGATACCAATTGTAGGAATCATAAAGCGGAAGCCAGGAATCGCACAGTTAAATACAATATATGATAGATATATTTTCATCACCCATTACTAACCTATAGTAGTGCAGAAAATCTCTTCTAAAAATCCACAAGTGACCTTCCAAGCCATTATCTACGTGATGACCGTTGCGGTGGAAGACCCGATCACAAAAGAAACTAGAAGGTTAATCAAAACACTCAAACCTTACAGCTGCTTTCTCTCTCGCGTGTTTTTTTTCATCGTAGATTCTCAATCTCTAAAATAATACGTAAACTTAACCCTCGGAGGCTAGTAAGCAATGTATTTATATACCGCTAACCCTAATCCTCCTAGGTTTTATAATTCGGGGCCCAATAAATGGGCCTTCATCTTAATAATCGCTAGATTTTGGAGCATAACCAATGTATAGATATCTATCTTTTGTTTTAAAGAATTTTTTTGTTTAAATAATAATAATTTATTAAAATAATCTATTTTCAAAAAACAACTTGAAAATTTAATTTTCAAAATAGTTTCAAAATATGTTCTTAATCTATAATAAACTGTTTTTAATGTTTATTAAAAAAAAATATTTTTCACATATTTAAAAATTTTAAAAACTTTTTTTCTCTATATTTAAATTACTTAATTTTTTATTATAAAATTAAAACAAATTTAAATTCTTTTTTATTATAAAATTTTAAACTTAGATGGAAATTGATTATCAAATAAAACTTAAGATTTACTTTGATGATGAGACTGCACAAGTCTCAAAAAGTATTATCAATAAAGTTTTTGTAACTTTATTTAGTACTTACAAAAATAAATAAATAAAAGTCAAAATAACTTTAAATTAGAATGTAACAATCTATCAAATTTAAATTTAAATTTTTATATCGTTGAAAGCGACTACATGCAATAATGGATAAATGATATTAAATATACAATTATGATAAGAATAAATTAAATTGTAAATGAGATATTTTTAAATAAATAAAATGTCCGGTAAAAGGGAATCACCTAAAATAAATAAAATCTTCAAGTAAAAGAAATATGTATGTTAAAGGGTTTTGTGAAACCCGGGAAAAAAACGTATTTTTCCGAAAAGGAGCAAATCGATAATTTTTGCTGAGACGATACAGGCAAAACCCTAGATTTTTCTCTAGATATCGAATGACGAAACGGATCGCGCCGTTAGAATCATCTCGCGAAATCTAGTTGAACCACAAACCACGCCGAATTCCGAGATAAATGGATTTTCACTTATTTCGAGGCGCAATGTGCCAATCACTGGCCACACGTGGCACAAGAGTGCGCATGCCAGTAAGACAAGGTTGGGGAACACTCGCACCTAAGTGGCCAAGTGTCATACTCCTAGAATGCATGATGCTAGGTGGCAGAAGGTTAGGGCATGGAAGACACATGACGATCTAGTTCCATGTGTCAAGTATCGTGATCATGTCTAATGTCTGTTAGGAGAAACATGGGAATGAAAGCTAAGGGAAGGAATTCTTCTTCGGGTCGACCGCCTCTAGAGGGGAGCAAATGATAGAAGCAGAAAACCAAAAGAGAGAAAGAGGCCAGAGAGAAAGAGAAAGGAAAGACTATACTGATTAAGGGAATCAATCCGTGGAAAGGGAGGAGAAGTCCTCGTCGGGTTTGAGAAATCGCACAGAACAGAGGACTCATTGTAGTTTTCTCCCATTTTTCGATTTTGGGTGGATCAAGGATTTGATTCTACACATCCTAAGAGGTGAGGGATCTTTCCTCCTTGGTTATTTCCTTGTTTAAAGCCATGGAAATGGTATTTGGTTGAGTTTGGTATGTTATTGTTTGAATGAAGAACATGCAGAATTTCCGTATCTTTCCCGCTTATTTCTATTTACAAGCCATGAAATGGCCATGGAAAAGTAGCTTTAACAGTGGGCTGATTCCAAAACAGTTTCTACAAAAATTGTTAATGGTAGGATCGGTTTTCTGGGTCCTTGTAGTGTCCTGCACAGCGCACTGAGCCGATTCCAGGGTTACTGCTGAGCCGATACATGAAATATACATGATGATACAAGAACAGCTTTCTATAGAAACTCAAGTGATAGGGAATTGATTTTTTTTTTTGTCCTTGTAATTTGCAGAACTTTTCTGGAATTGATTTATAGAATTTGTGAATATTAACATGCAAAATTTTCCTGGAACTGATGACTGATGAATAACATGAAGAATTGTAGCACGGGATATAAGATTTCCTGAACTGATGAATACATGCAGAATTTTGCCAGCTCTAGTTGTTTAGGCCATAACTTTTCCATCCGAACTCCGATTAGGATGTTCTTGGACTCTATGAAAAGCTCATGGAGTCAAGAATCTAGCCATAATCCATTAAGTGGAAATAGGTGCTCACATATATGCCGAAAAACTGAGTGTTTCACTAAGTGTACTAATTGCTATCAATATGGGTATTTCAAACACACTGGGTTGTAATGTGTTGTGCTTGAACATGGTCATTTCTTGGCATGTAGCAGTCTATATGAATGACATACAATATCTCAGCTTGGGAATATAAATTATGGAATTATTTTCCTAAGTAATGGTTGGAATTATGTTAATACATGCTTGAATGATGTGTTGACATGAATGAACTGAATGATAGAAAAGATGTAGTGCATGCTTATGTGATGTACTGATTTGAATGTGTGGAATATTAACATGACTGCATGTATGTTGATGTTGAACTGAATATATGAAATGTTGTGGATTAGACATGAGTGTTCATGGTAATACACATAGTGTACTGTGGTAGAATGTCCATATAGAGGTCTTCACATTGGTCATGGGTTTCGAAAGTGTAAGTGGGCACAAATTGTATCGCGATTGGTGTGTTGTAACATCACATTACATGGGTGTGTGTACACGGTACTGATTTGGCATTGCGTTTGGTGCTAAATTGTGTGGGCTTGGGAATGGGACGAAGTCCAATTGAATTCCACAGTGTTAAATGAAAATGGAAAACTAATAAGCACGAAATAGCAAGCAAGGATAGACACCCCCTCGCGTGAAAAGCCTCGAAAACCGTTAGACAACGATCCATAGGTGAAAGCCCGAAAATGCTCTAGGGTATAGATTCATGGTGAGACCTGAAAGTTTTGTTGCCCAAAAAAGACAATTTTAAACGATTAAATAAATATCACATAAGACTATGGGTTGTGACGGAGTCGAGACTGACTTGCATTGATTTCCATTGGCACTTGTATCGGTAGTGGGCCTGAGGTTGACCCAAGACATGGGGCATGTAGAGTGTCGTCTCATACATGCATGTAGTTTTTTTCCCATGATAGACAAATATGTCTCGCACCGGGACAGTTGTTCAGGTGACTATGAAATGATCACTTGCATGTGCACCTAGGTGGGGAGTAGCCCTTGTAGAATTTATCTCTACTAGGCATTAGCTCACCTCGTCGTGGGACCCCCTTTCAAGTACAGTACAGGTGTAGGCAGACGGCGCTCTTTAGAGGCCGGGATTATGAAGCTGGCCGGACTGTGGCCTTGATTCATTTTTTGTGTATATATTAGAACGAACTAGTTTTAATATATGTTTTGTATTAAGAGTGATGTAATAACTCTTAGATTCATAGAAATGTATGGTTTTGTAACTGTATGGACGAGTATGGATAATGGGCTCGGTTGGGTCATTTTACTCATGAATGGGTCTCATGATATAAGACACACAGGTTGACGGTGGTCAACAGAACCCCTAGGTTTTGGGGCGTTATAGCATGGTATCAAAGCCTAGGTATGCGAATACCTAGGGCTCGGTGGTGCATGAGTCTAGGACATGCTGTTGATGTGTAGGAGCATCACAACTTAATATAGCTTGGTGTTTGAGCTTGAGTTATAGTTACCTAGTGCTCGAAATTTGATATCCAGATCATAGTTTGGTATCAAGGTCTAGGTGGGAGGTAGGTTACCCAGAGTCCACTTCGACAGATTGATCACGACATGTACAAAGCTTTCTTTGCATGTTTTGAATGTATGATTTAGGTGCATAAACTATGAATGATATATTGTGAGGAAGATAAGAGAGGAAATTTAAGATTAATGAGAATGTGAATTTGTGGGAGTTTAAACATATTCTGGATATAATCCATATTTATTTGCATGCATAATAATGACACCTAAAAATGACTCTAAACTTGTTGTTTGACTTATAGAGATGAGAAGTAGAGGACAGGGGCATAGAAGTCATCCACTGGGCGATGGTCGATCGCCACCTGTTTTTTATCAGCAGGCCTTCATAGAGGCCATGGGTACTACGATAGCCACTACTGCACAGGTTGATGCAGCTAGAGGTCAGGGAGGTGCTAGTAACCTCTAGAGGTTCAAGGCACATCATCTTCCGACGTTCACGGGAGGAGGGGACCCGATGGTAGCCCACTATCAGTTCCATCGACGAGAGGATTCTTCGGGCCATGAAGATCACCCCATACTACCTGACTGGGCTTCATTCTAGCTTCGAGGTGAGTCCTAGATCTAGTGAGGGGTCATGACTTCCCCAAGGACTCGAGACTATGACATGGGATGATTTTCGCAAACTATTCACGGGAAGTACTTTCTGCTTCTCGCAGACATGCGAAGGCCCGAGTTCCTCGAGCCGAGACAGGGACTAGATCAGACGCGAGTACGAGCCGTATCTGGCTGCAGTCGGGCATGTTCGAGGATGATTATGTGGCCACCGATGCAACCAAGGTCGAGTTTGAGGATGGGGCTAGTCGTCTAACTCAGGTAAGATCGCAGGACATAACCTACGTGATATGGACTCGATATCGCGACAATTTGATCATCGAGCGCCAGAGTGCATACGACGCCTGTAGTATCCGGATGCTGGTGCTAGTGATGTGTTAAGAGGGGGACCCAAGTTTCTTCTTCGTGCCTCGGAAAGCAAGAGGACTTTGCTCCACGAGGTTTCGCGGCTGGTCGCGCGCCAATAAGACCAAAGCCAGTCCGGCATTAGTCGCCGGGTAAATGATATTGTTTCTAATGCCATAAGTCGAGACATACGAGGCGGAATCGTCCGCAGATAAGGGTTTCGTGGATCGTGGGACACCTTCATAGTCCCGATCACGCTGACACGAAAGGCATTCGAGATATTCCTCCCTACCCTAACACAGCTGTGGGAATATGTATCATTCTTCTTGGTGCTTACATATGAGCACGGCACGGGGTGAGGGGCCAAGAGGCTGGCCGAGCTCGAGGCGCAGGTACAGGCCGGACTTTAGTGGACTCATGGGCGTGTCTACGTCAAGCATTCCTCAGAGGATTGAGGCAACAAATTAGTTAGTGATTCAGGGTATGTTTCTACTCTTTTGCCTGTGGGTAAGGGTGTTATTTGACTCAGGTGCATCACATTCCTTTATTTACTGATCTTCAGGTGGCGGAGATTGGCAGAGGTCGAGACCCAGGTGAGCCACTACATGTGAGTTCTCCCTTAGGGACTAAGGCAAGAATTGATCGGATATGTTGGGGATGTGAGTTAGAGATCTCCAAGATTCTACTCACGGTGGACCTTCGGGTCATGGACATGTCGTAGTTCGAGGTCATCCCCTGGGATGGACTGCCGAATACACCCGTCATTATAGATTGTGGATCAACGAGAGTTACCGCCTCACACACCAGATGGTATTTCAGGTTCGTTTAAGGAATAGGCACGATGCTTCACCCCATACCGTACAATTCATGATGGACGCGCTTGACGGGTTGGCTAGCTTAGCCTACCTTCGGGCTGACGAGGTGAGACAGATATGAGTCTACCGTGGTTTGCGAAAATGAGGATGTTTTTCGAACAAGCTACCAGATTACTCCATCGAGGGATGCAGACTTCAGCATTGAGTAGCATCCCAAGACGCCACCATTTCTAGCGACTTATAAGATGGCGCCCAAGTAGTTGCAGAGCCAGGTCCGTATATGTGAATTACCGGCAAGGTTTTTACAGAATCGGTACTTCACCACAAGCCTGGGTTTTATTTAAGAAGAAGAAGTGATAAGACCCTTCGAATTATGCATCGATTACGTACGCTGAACAAGGTTATGTAATCAAGAATCGTATCCATTATCGAGGATTGATGACTGTTTGATCATTCGAGGGGCGCGGTCTACTCCTGTAAGATGACCTTCGCTACCGGGTTACCATCAGCTGAGAGTTGGGGTGGAGGCGACATCCCTAAGATAACGCCAGACGCCAGATGGGCACTTTGAGTTTACTGCGATGCCCTTTGATTGACGAATGCACCCAGTGGATTCATGGATCTCATGAATAGGGTGTGTTCCACTCTATTTAGGATCAATTTGTGGTGGTCTTCTGATGACATCTCGATCTACTCCTTGGGTACTGGTGGAGCATGAGGATCATCACTGAGAACGCACTCACGCCTCGAGGGATCATCAGCTGTGGAAGGTCGTCTCAAGAAGTGCCAGTTTTGGCTACCGAGGTGGGCTTCGGGGACACGTGGTGTTAGCTTTAGACGTGTCAGTGGACCCTAGGAAGGTTGAGGTTGTAATGAGTTGGGAGTAACTAAAGTCAGTCTTTGAGATACGTAGTTTCTTAGGATTGGCGGGGCATTAAGGTGAGCTTGCAGAGGATTTTCTCCTACTAGCAACACCTATGACGAGATTGACCGGAAGAGCTCAAGTTTGCGTGGACTCATGTGAGCGAGCCGCCTGTGAACTGAAGAGGAGGCTTACTTCAAATTCTATTCTAATAATCCCAGAAAGGGGACAAGGCAATACAAGTGTACTGGGTGGATACTCAAGGACTCGACCAGGATGCATCTTATGGTACCGGAGTTGGTGGCAATGCTCGAAACAAGAATCACTGAAGAGACTACTCCCACGTACGACGTCACGCTCGAATCCCTATTCATAACCCGACATGATCCGAACCGAAGTCCGAGGCGTGAGACTATCTATACTATATACTATATACTCCAGATAATTAGGACTCATTAACCTCGTTTTCAGAGCCGTACTGCACTGTGAGTATACAAACAATTTCAGGACAACAAAATCATTTACATATACAAAAGAACTACCACTGGAGTGGTGTCTATAAAAATCTATACCCATATACAGAGTCCCATTTACTTATACATGCCACTTTGTTTACAAAGCATCGAGATTATGGCTGTAATACTGTGAGCACTTCATTCCCCAGATGGCCTACTAATATGGATGTCCTGGCCCTAGCCTCCTTCTTCAAGATCTACACTGGACAATTACCTGGTGGCTGCTTTACGCTTAGTGGGAACATAAGCAAGGACAACCACCAATGGTGACTGTTACAAGCTTATACAGTGCATTTCATCTATCTATACATATTCATATAACTTTTTTGACTTATCATCTTTACATGCTTATTGCATGTCAATCTCTTTCTACATGTTCTATGCCTCGTATATCTTTATCTATACTTTTACTATATTCCCTGCTTTCTATACTTTATATATTCCTATACTTCTATCTTTCATATTCCTTAGAGTATAAGACTTATACTTTACTATCATATCATATACTATCATATGTTTTCATATATGTTTTCATGTGTTTTCATATACTATACTTTTCATATGTTCTTTCTCTTTCTACTTTCTGCATTTCTTACTTGTTCATATCCTTTTCTGTGGTACTATACTTTGTACTTCTATACACGTATTCATGTACTGCTCATGTACTATTTTCATATACCTATATTTCATGTATTGTCTATTTCATATACTGCTTTCTCTATACTTTTCTATAAGATAGTCATATACTCGTGATTTTCATCTTATACTGGTCATATACTATGCTTCATATGATATTCATATACCGTGCTTTCATATACGTACTTTCATATGCTTTTTCATATACTTTATCTCAATATATACATTTCAGGTCATTGACACTTTATTTTTGTACTTGTATACTTGTCATATACTTTCTTCATATACCGTACTGCTCATATACTTTTCATGTAATTGGGGATTTTCATATACTGTTATCTTGTACTTACTTTGTTTCTGTAATCTGTTTATATTTATCGTGATAGCAAGTAAGTATAAGCTTATATCATGTTATATATTCTATATACATGTCATTTTCTTTTAGGGTTTCATGTCTCGTAAATACCTTAGAAGCTGATTACTTCGAAATAACTATACTGCACTGACAGGTCAACACCTGCATTTGTGATGCTGATTTCTATCTGTGTACCCGTGAGGTACTATCACTATACGAGACAAAGGATTTCTATCAAAATTCGTGAGTACTATCACCGTACGAGACAAGGATCTCATCCGTTTATACCCGAAGGCATCATCACCGCATTACAGCTGACCTATGCCATGTGCTACAGGACCCTTTTCGGGCCACCGTGATCCAAACAAGATCTATGTCATCGCACCCAAATCCGGGCCTTGATATCTCGCTTCATGTATATGTCAGCAAAGAATCAGATATTCCCTATGTGCATGCCTATCTATCCTCTACCGTGCTCTAATCGCATACCAATTTTTATTACATTTTCCGTACATATCTCATAAGCATTTAGAATAACTATTGTTATCATAATTGCTTATAACATATACTATCATTACTTTAATCGCATTCGTTCCTCATATCCGTAGTTTCATTACTGCCTTTGCTATATCTCTATAATACATATATTCATATCTTTTTCTATCATTTAGTTTTGTCTATCATATCATATATGTAATCTATCATATATCATGAATGCATCTATGCACTCTTGTATTCATATATTCATATATAGCTTTCTATATTCATATCTCTTTATATCATTTATACATCATATCCTTTATGCGTTTCTATCGGATTTATATTCATGTACTTTCTATATTTCTATCATGTATGCTTACTTATTCATATATTCATATCATATACGCTAATATTCATATACTCTCTTCCTATACATGCTTCATCACATATGCTTTTACATCAGACCATATACTATTCCATATTACTTACTTTGTCATGCCTTTACTATGCCTATCCTTCGTGTACATGTGCTCATTCTCGTTTAATATCTTACTTATCTCTATCGCTCTTATCATTTATGCCTTTCTATCATATGTGTTCCAAGATGTTCCATCTTATTCCTTTTCTTATATTCATCATATATTCAGTTATCATTTAATCTAGTATTCATATGTGCCTACTTATCGTGGTACTTTAGATCATCATATCTTATGACATGTCCTATCATATCTTATCATATCTTATGACTTATACCTATCATATCTTATGACATATCCCTATACCGTTTCTATACTAGACATTTTACTTGTATTTTATCGTATCGCCCTATCTCCCCGTAGGAGTAAAGAATGTGTAGACTCTTCCGTGGATACCCGTAGGTATTTTCTTACCTATACTCTTTTACGTATCAAATCTACATATATCTCTATTTCTTGTTCATATCTATATCCTTCTTACTATGTATTTATTTAACTTTAACCAAGCGACAGTACACTGCATAAATAATCGCTTTAGATAGATATGGGCACCAAATGCGATAATAACATATGGAAAGAGATTCTGACTAATGAGATTTAGCAGAGTCCAAGAATACCCATAATGGAGTCCTAACGATAAACTATAAGCTGTGTCGTGAAGAAAATCAGCAACTTGTAAAAGACTCGCAGCAGTTGTTACAGCCACGGTCTTTTGTCAATTTCGGGGATCTTAACTTCATATTTGACACTAGGTATTTATACTCATTTAAAGCTAAGGTTCTAAGGGTTCTACTCCAACTGGAATCACCCAAATCGGAGCACCGAAACTCAAGTTACGTCCGAAACAACCCGGACTACTCTATGATCAAAACTGCGCACTGGGCCGGATTATATCCCTAATTTGAGTGGAATTTTCGACCACTTATAAATGTGGAATTTGACGATGTCTATTTCTAGATGTTTGGCTCTCCTTGAAGTCTATTTTAATTATCCACTTGAATCACTCAAATCGTATAAGAAATGAGCAAGTTATGGCTAAAATACGAAAACTAGTCGAATAAGAAACAGTAACACTACTCAGACTTGCAGACAAATTTCCGACCGTACTCGCATACCCCCTCGAATTTTGCCTGCACGTGGGTTTTTCTTCCCTTTTTCCATATATATTGCTACCTAAATCAACTCAATCATCATACACATCAAATCCACTCCAAATTCATCTTATAATCTCTTTCTACTCAATCATCTTCGTAATACACATGTATCTTCAAAACCTTTCATGAATTAAGCCTAAACAATCCCATTATGGGTTATGACCCATACACAAACCAAACATAGCGGTTAATTAGGGTTTGTTCTAAACCCTAACTCATTTGGCATTTCAATTAAACCATGAATCATCCTCAAATGAGGATTCCATACTTTTCAGGCTTACTTAGAGTTTTACCAACCCTCACCTAATACATCTTCGTTAGATGAAACTTTAACAAAACCCTGTAGGTTTCAGCATAATAACCATACAATTGCATGGAAAACCATTCAAACTTAGAAATTCAATATAGTTCCATACCTTTTTGAGCTCGTTTCTCTTCTTCTTTCCTTCCTCTTCCTCTCTTCTTTCTTCTTCTCCCCTTTCTTCTCTCCCTCTCTACTGGGTTTTCATTGAGACCCAAAATATAAGATATTTTGATCTCCCTTAAGGCCATGTTTGGCCAAGTCAAGAAACCTATTTTTGCTTAAGCTTTAACTGCCTTTAAGTCCTTAGTTCTTCCTTTGTCTAACTTATGCTACACTAATTTGACTCACTATTTTCCTCACCCATAATCGCATACTAACTTTTCATTTATGCCTTTTATGTCCTCATGTAAATGACCTCTTACCCTTGGCTTTATTATTAATTCCGGTCTCTTATTTTAGTCTAAAAATTTCATTTAGCTTTAATATACCCTAAACAAGTCCGAAAACTGCTAGGGTATATTTCGGGGTGTTACACATGACAAGGAGGAATTAGCTTCATTTCTCAAGATTCAAGACCACTACTATATCGCACACCCCAAATCCTGGGTCCGTTGACAACCCGCCAACCTAATTCGTGTCTCATATTATGAGACCTATTCATGAGTAAAATGGCCACTGGGGCCTACATCATCATCACACCAAAAAATCTAACTAACTGAGGTTACAATAGTTCAAGAGTTGATTACATCACTTTAACATAACATATTAAAATGAATTCTAATACATGCCTTATACAAAATGAATACCAAAGCCACATGTCAGTTTTCTTCTCAAAGCGGCTCTAATGAGCCGCTGCCTTCCGAACACCCTCAGACTCTGAAATAATGTTCCTGACAGGTTAGCAACGCCCAATAGTCAATTCATCCTAAGGCGGATTACTCCCCACCCCAGTGCACATGCAATGATTCAACATAAACACATTCAAGCAAATACGACTGAATGTGTACGTGATATGGATGAGAATGCGACTCACCCTTTCCCGCCAGCCTCACCGACCCCCCACACATGCTTAAGCCAAATGTGAGAAAGGACGTTTTCTCAAAACAAAAGGTTTTGTTCTCGAAAATACCACCGGCTTCGAAACTCCATCGGGACAAACCCTCCGAGGCGAATTGTTGCACCAACGGCCATGGTCCGCTCCGAGATGAACAATTGGATAACTTCAAAGCAATTCTTCTAAAATCTTCCTTGAAATTCCTTTCACAACCATTTTCGTTTTCATTTTCTTTTTATGTCACACACCCATACCTATCATTCTAGGTTACCCCAGGCAGATATGAAACGCATTATGTCATTTCATACAATTCATTTTAATATATTTTACATGCATATATTAACAAAATTTTACTCACAACATCATGTTATTCAATTCTTAGCAATAATATCAAAATTAGCTCACATAGGCTAATCAACAATCCAATTTAATTCAAATGGTTCTCACACAATTATATTTAATTATATTTTTATATAATTCAAACACTCATATTAACACACTAAATTTTCATGTATTAACAATTTCTTTCCACACAATTCAAGCAATTCATTTCAAGAAATTTCATGCAAATAACACATGGATATTTTGGTCAATCATACAGAGCCGGGTTGTTTTAACGGTCCCAGCGAGCATAGAGTGTCTAAGGTAGGCGACCCTCTCCTGTATTGGTTCCACTTTGTGGAACCGAAATCCATGGCCATTTACATTGACAACACCCAAACCATAATTTATTGCATAAATTATAACACATGGACTAATAAAGTCCGTATCCCGGTCGGGAGGCGCCAGCAGTCGAAATTTTCCAACGAATTCAGTCCCAAGTTTTTGGGACCGACCAAACGCGGCCATTCATGGCCTCAGGCACTCAAATCATTCTGAGGCTCTTAAAACCGAAAATAACCAAGTAGGAGAAGTCCCTACCTCGGGTTGTCGAAACTCCTAAAACCGATTGTCCGTGTGTAGCCCTTGTGGCGTAGAGAACAACACATGTGGCAGGCGAAATCCGACGGTTTGAACACCGAGAAATGACTTGGTATCAAAGCTTAGGTAAACGATTACCTAGGGAGCTCGGGAGTGGGTATCCATAAGTATGGTTCTGATACCAACGTCACATATATGGTGAGCAATTCGAGGTGTTTTCAAATGCAAAATTAAAGGAAATACATCTTCCGCGTAACGAGACCTCAACTTTGAGGCGGCGTAGGTGGATGGAGTTTTTGGAAGTTAGAGCTTCACTTTGCATTACCATCATGGTAAAGGCAAATGTGGTGAAGCGATGCACTCGGCCGAAAGTCGGGAGTATTGGCTAGTATAGCTTCAGGGTGGCGGATGCTTGAGGCGTGGGGTGGTTGATTCTGATGCGATGGCGAGGCTCGGGGTACTTTGGGGAGTCGATGGGCTGCAGTGCCTGCTGACGGTGATGGGTCCGGGGCAAGGCGAGCTAGTGTCCATCGGGGACCGAGTGCGATCGAGTACGGCGGTCGAAGGTTGGGCGTCCACACAAATGGTAGTCTTGATATAGGGGGCCGGGTTGGTCCCCGGTTAGCGGTTGAGGAAGAGATCCTCGGGAGTTTCATTGCTCTCGATTCGCTATGCGTGAAGTGGCGCGAAGATGTATCATTGACCTTAAGTCACGATATCTTGGAGCGGGATGAAGAGGCATGTCGATTTTATCGTGGTGTCTCACGTGCCAGCAGTCGAGCTAAGCACGGAGGCCATCGGGGATACTCGATACGTGAAGATAGCGGAGTGGAAGTAGGAGCACATCAAGATGGACTTTGTGACTCACTTGCCACGGACATCGCGAAAGCATGATGTGGTGTGGGTTATAGTGGACTAACTCACCAAGTCGGCACATTTTCTGGCCATGCGGATGACCTTCACAATGGAGGAATTCTGAAGGTTGTATATACAGGAGATAGTACGATTACATGGAGTGCCGGTCTCCATAGTATCATATCGGGATCCTCGGTTTACGACTCGGTTCTGGAAGAGTCTCCAAAGGCCATGTTTTCCTGTTTGTCGATGAGTCTTGCTTTTCATCCTCCTCTGGTATCCAATCGAAGCGTATTATTCGAACCCCAGAGGACATGTTGCGAGCATGCATCCTGGATCTCAAGGGTAGTTGGGAGGAGCACTTGCCCTTGGTAGAGTTCGCCTATAATAACAGTTATCAAGAAAGTATACAAATGGCACCCTATGAGGCTCTCTATGGGAGGCCATGTCGATCACTGGTATGTTGGACAGAGGTGGGAGAGAGCTCTATCATTGGTCCAGATCTGATTAGAGACACATCAAAGAAGGTGGGTATGATCCAAAAGCGTCTCCTTATGGCTCAGAGCCGGTGGAAAATTCTGTTGATATCTGACCGGCGACCTCCCCAGAGTTGAGGCGGGTGATGTGTCTTCTTGAAGGTGATGCCTAAGAGAGGTATTCGGGTTCAACAAACAAGGAAGTTGTCGAGGTACATTGGACGCCCGAGGTACTTTCAGAGGAATTGGGCACGGTTGCGTATCGGTTAGCGTTGTCGTCGAGTTTTTCGAGCATTCATGAGGTGTTTCACATCTCTATGCTCCGGAAGTACACTCCAAATCCAACTCATATAGTGGATTGGGGTGAAATTGTTGTTGATGCGGATGAGACCTTTGAGGAGGGACCGTGCGTATCATGGATAGCCGAGAGCAAGTTTTGTGTGGCAAGACCGTGAGGATCGTGAAGGTGTTGTGGCAGCAGAAAGTCGAGGGGCGACATGGGGCCTTGAGGACCGTCTTGGCATGACTATCCCTTCTTGTTTAACGGGGATGGTGCGTTTTCTAGTCATTAATGTTTTAAATGACTGTCGCATATGCATGTGTTTGATTGTGTGTATGTATGCGGGAATTTCGGGATGAAATTCTTTTTAAAGGGAGATGTGAGCACAGGGAAACGTATTTTTAAGAAAGGAGCGAATCGATAGATTTTCTTCCGGGACGATCTGAAAAGAACACTGATTTTCTCTAGATTTTCGGATGTGAAAGCGAATCAGCGCCGTTAGAATCATCTCACGAAATCTAGTTGAACCAGACAAACTGCGTCGAATTTCGAGACAGTCAGATTTTCACTTATTTTGAGGTAGAACATGCCAATCATGGGGCGACACGTGGCACGAGAGTGCATGCCACGTGTCACCAGGCTTGGGGAACACTTGGCACCTAAGTGGCTAAGTGTCATACTCCTATAATGCATGATGTTTGTGGTAGAAGGCTAGGCATGGAAGACACATGGCTTGACTAGTTCCATGTGTCAAGGGATGCATCATGTCTAATGTTTGAGTGGAGAAACATGGGAATGAAAAGCTAAGGGGAAGGAGTTCTTCCTCTGGTTGGAATCAGTTCTAGAGGGGAGAAAATGATAGAAGAGAAAACCAGAAGAGAGAAAGAGAAATAGAGAGAAAAGAAAGGAAAGACCATAATTGATTAAGGGAATCAATCCGTGGAAGGGGGGAGAAGTCCCCTTGCTGGGTTTGAGAACATAACAGAACAAGAGGAGGACTTGCTGTAGTTTCCTCCATTTTTCAGATTTTGGTGGATCAAGGATTTGATCTTACACATCCCAAGAGGTGAGGGATCTTTCCTCCTTGGTTATTTCCTTGTTTGGGGCCATGGAAATGGCATTTGGTTGGTTGGTATGTTATTGTTTGAATGAGAACATGCAAATTTGATATCGTTTCTCGGTTATTTCTTATTTACAAACACGTGAAATGGCCATGGAAAAAATAATACGCGGTGGGGTGATTCGAGAGCAGTTTCTGACTGTTGTCGTAGGGCCAAGATTTTGCGGGTCCTTGTAGTGTTCGAATAGCATGCACGGAGGCGATTTGTGGGCTCTTGGTTTTGGGCGATACATGAAATGTACATGCGATACAATAACAATTTCTATAGAAGCGATGATGTTAGGATTGGTTTTTATCCTTGTAATTTCGCGAACTTTGGAATGATTTTCAAAATTTGTGAATATTAACATACGGGAATTTTCACGGAACTGATGACCGATGAATAACATGCGAATTGTGAGACATATTAACATCGGCATTTTTTAAAGACCGAATGAATACATGTAGAATTTTCTGGGTTTAGCCCTGGTTGTTTAGGCTATAACTTTTCCATCCGAACTTCAATTTGGGTGTTCTTGGACTCTATGAAAATCTCATGGAGTCAAGAATCTAGCCATAAGCCATTAAGTGGAAATAGGTGCTCACATCTATGCTAAAAAACTGAGTGTTTCACTAAGTGTACTAATTGCTATCAATATGGGTTTTTCAAACACATTGGGTTGTAATGTGTTGTGCTTGAACATGGTCATTTCTTGGCATGTAGCAGCCTGTATGACTGACATACTATATCTCAGCCTAGGAATATAAATTATAGCATTACTTGCCTAAGTAATGGTTGGAATTATGTTAATACATGCTTGAATGATGTGTTGACAGAATGAGGCGAATGATAGAAAGATGTAGTGCATGCTTATGTGATGTACTAATTTGAATGTGTGGAATATTAACATGACTGCATGTATGTTAATGTTGAACTGAATATATAAAATGTTGTGTGCATTAGACATGAGTGTTCATGGCACACACATAGTGTACGGTGTAGAATGTCCATGTAGAGGTCTTCATACATTGGTCATAGGCTTGAGTGCAATGGCACAAATTGCATTGCATTGGTGTGTTGTAACACCTCATTACATGGGTGTGTGTACATGGTACTGATTTGGCATTGCATTTGGTGCTAAATTGTGTGGGCTTGGGAATGGGACGAAGTCCAATTTAATTCCACAGTGTTAAATGAAAATGGAAAACGAATAGTGTCGAGCGTTGCAAGCAGGGGATAGACACCCCCCTCAAGTGAAAAGCCTGAAAACTTGGTTAGACAACATATCCATTGGTGAAAGCCCAAAAAATGTTGGAGGGTGTAAGAGACCCGTGGTTTAAGACCCGAGAAAAATTCCAATTTTCAGAAAAAGGGTAAAATGGTCATTTCAGTAAAAATGAGAAATTTTTCTAGATCTCGGATGACGAAACGGACTTCAACGTTGGAATCATCTCAAATCTAGGCTACGTCGAATTTCGTCGATTTCGGGGCAGTCGAGAATTTCACGTTCGGTATCGGGTGTTGGATCTAGTAAAGCGGGTTTGAGAGACATGTGATGTTCTGAAGTCGCGCATTACGTATCTTCGTAGTGGCGCATGTCGCATGGTAGAGATGATGGAAATGGACAGCAGAGATTGTGCCAAATGTCAAAAATCAAGAAAATGGCTACATTAGGAATTATTAGAAAAGAATAAATGATAATAAGACAAAAGGAATAGTTGTCTTCTCCATTTGAAAAGGAGAAATTGTGCAGTGGGCTGGAAATCAGTTTTTAGAGAGAGAGAGAGTGGCTTCTCTCTAGGATTTGGTCGGTAGGCCAGTCGGTTATACGGCCAAGACAAAGCCAATCGTTCACGGCGAGGAGCTCACAGCGTGAACAACGATTTGGTGGGATTCGACAAACTCAAGAGGTGGGGATCTTTTCTACTCATGTTAATCTTTGGCTAAGAGTCGTAGCCAAATGGTTAGGAATGTTCTGAGGCTTGTTTTAGCCGTAAATTCGGTCTCAAAAGCTTTGAACAGAGTGGAGAATCCCTATTTGTGTGGTCGTGAGCAACGGTAACGAGGTTTCAGCATTCACGTGAATGAAATGACCTGAAAATTTTGTGTGAATTTTTATGATGTTGAGTGATTCAAAATGAATTGCTTGTGTTCTTTAATTAGCCCGTGAGCTAATTTTGGTGTTATTGATGTGAATTTAATAACATGATTTGTTTTGGATTAATTATGTTAATATATATGCATGTAGATATATTAGCATAAATGTTTTGGGATTGGCATCGTAAATTGCCTTATGCCTTTGGGGCCGGTACAGAATGATAGGTGAGTGCATGACATTAAATGGCTCTAAAAATGAAAATGTTTGTGAAAGGAATTTCGACGGAAGATTTTTGAAGAATTTCACGGGAGGACGTCCAACGGTCGAACGGATGAGGACCGTAGTTGTTTGGGGGGTTATCCGACCAATTCGCCTGGAGGGTAGTCTAGTATTTTCAGGAAACGGTAGTAGTTTCAGTAGCTTTTGTTGTGGGGCTGGATGTCTTTTACCAAGGTTTTAGACCCGGCCAGGGTATTGAGCCAGGGGATGGGAGAGGGTCGGTCGAGTTCAATCGGGTCGGGCGGGGTTCAACTTAGGAGGGATAGACCGGTCTATATATAAAATAAAAAAAATATATTTTCTTATATATAAAACTTATATTTCATTGAATAATAAAATTAAAGAGATACATCCAATACACATTAAAGAGATAAATCTAATACATAATCAAAATCATACTTCATATAATAATAAAATTAGACAGTTAGCAAGTTACATTAGATTAGACTTCGTCATCTCCATCTCGAAGCATTAAAGGCGAATTACTTGAATATCCACTGCGAATATCACTAGCTCCGAATATATCCACTCCTAAATCGTTGTCATAAATTTTTAAAAAAATAACTCATTTAACTTAAAATAAATCAATACATATAACAAAATAAAATAACACACAAATTTTAAAAAATTACCTTGAAACGCCAATGATATTGAAAGTCTAAATAAGCATAGGAATTTGGGGATAATTCTTATTAATAATATTAAAAATTCAATAAAATAAAAAAGTTAAAAGCACATTAGTTTTTTCAAAAGCAGTAGCGTGATCAAAAGGAGGGAAAAAAAAAGCAAGAGCCCAGGGTGACCGTGCCGGATCGGTCGGGTTCACCAGGATTCCGGCGCCGGCAATTGTGATTTATCCGGTTTTTCTCTCCGGTTTCGGTCCTCGGTTTTTCGGGTTGGACCCGGTAGAGTACCGTCTGGTTGTGACCTTGATTTTACTCGCATATTGGCCCAGGCATGTGTGAGAGAGTCGGTGAGGACTCCGAGACATGGGTTGGGCATGTAGATATTCGAGTAAGTTCATGAAATTAGCAGATGTGATTGTTTGCTATGCATGCACTTAGGTGAGGAAGTAACCATGTAGAAATTATCTCTACTAGGCTTTGCTCACCTGTCGAGGATCGCGTTTAGGTACGAGGGAGCGATCGGGAAGGCGATACTCACTAGAGGCCGCGTGTTTGAAGAAAGCCAGCTTTTGGCTTTGATATTAGTGCCATAACATGTATTAAATTCTATAATTTTAATATATGTTTGTATTAAATGTCATATTAACTCTTGAACCATGTAATATATATTTGGTTGGGATATATTTTGTAGTATTGATACGGGGGCCTAAGTGGCCATTATTTTGCTCGCATGCCAGACCACACCGTGTGATGCATTTGTAAACTTGTTGGGACGGGTTTATTGTACTTTGGGTAGAGCTCCCAGTGCAAAGACTCTTGCGGAATTTTCGTAAGTGGTGTCGGGTTGCAGGCAGCCCACGATGTCCATGAGTTGACGGGTTGTCAACGGACACCCTAGTTTTGGGGCGTCACATGCGGTGAGACCCCAAAAAGTTCTGTTGCTCAAAAAGACACGAAACGATTAAATAAATATCACATAGACTACTGGTTGTGAGATGGGAGTCGGGACTGACTCGGTATTGATTTCCCATTGGCACTAGCATTAGGTGGTGGGTCGGAGGTTGAACCGGTACAAGGGGCATGTAGAGTGTTGTCTCATACATGCATGTAGTTTTTTTGTTCCATGATAGGACAACATGTCTACACGGATTGGTTGTTTGTGTGACTATGAAATGATCACTTGCATGAATGCTTTAGGTGGGAAGTAGGCCGCATGGATTTATACCTGCTAGGCGTTAGCTCACCTGCAGATCATAAATTCTTGACGACAATGGCTCCAGCCGGTGGGATTACAGACGGGCGGATTGTGGCCCTTGATTCATCATTTTGTGTATATATTATAACGAACTGGTTTTAATATATGTTTGTATTAGAGTGATGTAATAACTCTTGGATCCATAAATGTATGGTTTTGTAAGCGTATGGACAGTATGGATAATGGGCACAGTTTGGGTCATTTTAGTCATGTATGGGTCTGCGATATGATACACATAGGAACACGGTTGACGGTGGTCAACAGGACCCCCGGGTTTTAGGGTGTCACAAGTTTTATTTTCTCAACCTTTGACGACAAATACAAGTTCCATATCTAGGGTTTTGGGAGCTCAAAGTTTTGAAGCCAATGATCGTTCTCTATGTTTTTTATCTACAGAATTTGTACTTTGTGATCTCTATGAAATAGCCAAAACTATACATACTCTCCGATTAGGATTACAAGGTATGAGTGAATTAAATTTTTGTTATATTGTTAATTTATTTTAGGACTCATAAATTTTTTATGAATAAAATTCATGATTTGATTTAATCAATCTTGAAATCATTGACTAATCTTGAATCATTAATTTGCATGATTTTTCTTTCGGCCTTGCTAACTGATCTTGTGATAATGAATGCTTTCTTTAAATTCACACGATGAATGTTGATTCATCTCATTTCGAACGACTCGAATCTTTGGATATATATTTTTTCATAAAATGGTGATATTAGATATATGGTTTCACACTCGAACAAGAGTTCACAGTTTGATAAGATCTATATCCGATTTTTGAGATCAATATATATTGTTTTTTTTTAATGAAAAGATCTAACATAAAATCGAATACCTCGATTTTATTAATCCAGTTAATATAGTTATATAAGTTAAGATATATATTATCTCAAAAAATAAGTTTTTATTTTAAAAGATCTCAAAAAAATTTAAGATATATATATTAATAATTTTACTATTTATTATTTTTTTAAATATAAATTTTATTATAAATGGAAGAAAAAAAATTATATTTATTTATATTATATTATTTGTATGATAGAAACTTAATATAAACATTACATTACTTAAGATCTCATGTTCATTAATTTAGTATATTAAGGATATCATATTATTCTATTTAGAAGTATTTTAGTATATTAATTTAGTTTGATAAAGATAGAAAGCTACAGATGGAGGTTGTTTGATTTTTTTTTTTTTATTTGTTTACAAATAAAGGAAGTGCTTTACAAAGTGAGAAAACTCTAGAAGAAGAAAATAAACCTGAAAACCTATTTCTTGTTTTAAAGAATTCAAAGATCAACAAAAACAAACCAAAAAAAACTGAGGGGAAAAGAAAAAGGGTGAAGACATCAATTTTTCAACAATTAAAGCCTCAAAATCATTCGACTATCAAAAATTTTCAGAAAATTGTGGATGGTTATTTTGGTAATGAGAAGACATACCCAATACAACTACCATTTTCATTATTTGGTGTTGAATTTCGAACATATATATCTAGAGAGGATTGTGAATACATTATCGGATCTTCAAAGCTGTCATCAAATTGCATCTCTTTCTATTTATGGTTCGTACCTTTTGTTTTCATTATTTAATTATTTTTTATGAGTTGTCCATGTTGAAGAGGCTCCAATTTGACTAACGATAGTTTTCTTTTAGTGTTTGGATAATATAATACGCATAGCATAATCAACTACATATCGTCAAAAATGAATCAAAATTTGTATTTGTTAATCATTTTACAATATCATGGAAGTAGACTTTAGTACTCAGCAAAGAAGAGGGCACAATTGTTATCAAAGCGGCAATAAAGTGTTATGATGTTGAATATATTTTATGCCTTACAACCACGAAAGTAAGTCATGAAGAATCTTAGACTTTAAATAAGAGATTTTATGATTCCTCTATATTTCTAATTAGATAATATATTTGTTTTTAATGTTTTCATTTTTACTGGGTGCTAGTAGTGATTGAGATAAGGAGAATGATAGTTCATTATCTTGATCATATGCATAGGAAACCATGTGAGGACTTAGTAAACATGTAAGCTATTTTTATTATTTTTCATAATACTATTATTTTTTCTAAAAAATTTGGCCATTCACCTCAAATACACCTCTTTAGTGTTACATATATTAAATATACAGTATCTATCTATTTTAAAAAATTACTTGTTGAACTTATTTTGTTGGGCTCTTCGAATAGCTTCAAAAAAAAAAACACCTAAGCAAGAACCATCTTGGCAAATAGTGCAGGTGGCATTTCAAAATTTGCTTTCACATTTAGCTTATATAATTGTGCATATATATGAGTAATCAAATATTTTACAATTGATTACTTAGCGTCCAAGACAAGAAGGGGGTTTTGAATGTGGCTACTTTTGTATGAGATTCATTAAAGAGATAATTATTGATCCAACAATCATAGTACTCATGTAATAAATTGGAAACAATTTTAGACTTCTAAATTTTGTGTATTTTAATGTTATTGTCTTATATGATTTCAATTTGGTGATAAAAAGACATATTCCCAAGTTGAATTTGAAGAAATTAGAGGGGAATGGGCTACATTCGTGTTACAACTAATCATGAATCACATTGATGCATCATGATCATGCTTGCTACATGTATTTTTTCATGGTTATTATATAGTATTACCCTTCTTTGATTAATGTTTCTATCTGGAAAAAAAAAATTTGATGAAGTACTTAACTATATTTGTTTATAATAGCATTCTTCTTCTTTATTTCCAATAAAATTTCTAAAACTCTCTAAATCATGAAATGTAGGTATACACTCATGATAGGAGGGTATGAAGAATGAAAAGAAATGAAAAGAGATGAAATTTCATGTTTTTAAATGTAACTTTTAAGACATTTCAATTAGTCAATTTGATGCAAATAAACTGTACATGAATATTAGGATATTTAACATTTCTAAATCATGTTTTTACTAAATCTCCGGCTTTAATTTGTTTTTAAAAGTTATGGGTTTGATGAGTTTGATATTTTGTGAACATTTTATATGCAAATACTATTAGATGATAAAATGTGTTATGAAATATATTACTTATATATATAGGTTAATCTTTCTATATGATTGTTATATGTTATGAGCAATATTCATAAGCATTACAAAAATCTATAGGCTAATCAACCATATATTTCACAAGATCTTTCACAAACATTTACAATATGATATCATAACTAAAAAGGTGATGCATTTAATGTGACACCTATTTACTTTTATAACAAGCTGGACATAATTGATTTGAAATACATGGCGTCACTTTCAAATGTGTCACCAGTTTACATACTTTGGTGTCATTTCCATTTACTTCCAAATGTGTCACCAATGAATATACTTTGGTGGCACTTCCCAACATGTCACAAATTAGTACCCTTTATGGTGTTAGTGGATAAGGTGATGCTATGTCATAATGACACTTTTTGTTTATGGTGACTCTTTATAAGCATGACCATACACATTTTTCCTTGTAGTGATGAGGTAGAGTGGAAGTATAGGGCTTTGAAGATGCGAAAGACTAGGGAAGAGTTGTCCACCATCATCCGCCAAGCTTGCTTCCTTAGCATGGCATGGCAATATTGATCAGAGAGAAACTAACAACATTCATTTATATCAGAAATTGATACAAGCAAACAGAGGAAGATGAAGCATATATATATATATATATATATATATATATATATATACATATACAAGATTCGATGCTTCTCGAAGATGGACCAGCTACGATAAGGTGATACTTGGAAGTATATACACCACACACGTGACTATACTCACGTGACCTAGCTACTCTCCCTCGAGATGGAGCTTGATGATAAGCATTAACCAAGCCCAACGAACAACAGTTTCTGAAACAGGGTCCCGACAGGACTTGAAGTAAAAATGTCGGATCAATTTGAAGCGGAGGAGATGTGCCGGAGGAAATGAGACCAGCCTTGAGTTTCTCACGCATAAGATGACAGTCAATCTCCAAGTGTTTTGTGCACTCATTGAAGACCATTATTAGCAATGTGCAAAGATGCCTGACTATCACACCACAAAGGAACGGGAAGCTGGAGAGGAACAACAAAATCACGAAGAAGAGAGGCATACCATTGAAGCTCACACACAGTGGTGGCCATACTGCGATATTCCGCCTCAGCGGAGGAAGAAATGAGGGTTGAACCAAGGTAGATGCAATACCCCGTGAGAGAACGGCGTGAATCAGGGCAGGAGGCCCTATCAACGTAGGAGAAGGCTTCCAGATGAAGAGAATTAGCAGAGGGAAGAAAAGGCCCTTAGTAGGGGAGCCTTTGAGATACTAATTAAGCAGATGAATCACAGCATCCCAGTGAGATTGGCGAGGTCAGCCAACAAATTGACTCAATTGTTGGACACTGTAGGTAATGTCAGGGCGGGTAAATTTGAGATAAAATAGTCTGCCCACAAGCCTCCGGTAGTGGGCTGGATCAGAGAACAGAGGACCAGCAGTAGCAGTGAATTTGTGACCCTTGGGAAGAGGAGTGGTCATAGGGTTAGCCCCAGAGAGACCAGCATCAGAGATGATATGCAGAAGATACTTACGCTGGTTGAGATACATGCCATAGGGGTGTCGGGAAATCTCAACACCAAGAAAGTACCTGACATAGCCCAGGTCCTTAATGGAGAAAGCAGAGTCAAGAAGTTTCTTGACTCGAACAATTTGATCCTCATGAGTACCCGTGATAAGAACATTATCGACATACACCAGGAGAGTCAAAAAAGAAGTAGAGTATTGCTGGATAAAAAGACAAGGATCAAAGGCAGATTGTTGAAAACCAGAAGCAGTGAGCTTCGAGGAAAGCTCAACATTCCATTGCCGGGAAGCCTGCTTAAGGCCATACAGAGAGCAATGGAGAAGACGCACCTCACCAGGCTTAGCAGCGGTGTACCCCTCCGGTGGTTGCATATAAACCTCCTCATTGGAGAAGCCATGAAGAAAAGCATTATTTATGTCCAATTGATGGACAGACCAGGCATGGGCAGTGGCAACAGCAAGAAACATGCGAACAGTCACGAGCTTGGCCACTGGGGAGAAGCTGTCTAAGTAGTCAATTCCAGCAATTTGATCATAGCCCTTGGCGACCAAACGTGCCTTAAGGCGTTTCACTGACCCATCAACATTAATCTCGGTCTTAAAGACCTATCGACAACCAATGGTTTACTTGCCGGGTGAGAGGGGGCTAAGATCCCAAGTGTGATTAGCTTCAAGGGCTTGAAGCTCTTGCTCAATGGCAGCGCACCACTCAGGGTAGAGGGCTGCCTGAGCATAGAGGAGGGATCATGAAGAGAAGAAACTTGCCCCAGAAAATGAATGTAAGAAGATGAGGGAACCAGATGAGGAGGGAAAGAAGAAGAAGAAGAGAGGGTGGTGACATAATCTTGGAGCCAAGCAGGGGGCTTACGGCTGCGAATAGCAGGCAAAACAGAAGGGGAGGGAGAAGATGAGGATGAAGGGAGAAACTATGAAGAGGAAGAAGAAGAGAGAGAGGGGATATCATTAGGAGGAGAGTCAGGGGAGGGCAGGGGAAGAGGAGAAGTGGAAGAAGAAGGAGAAAGGGATGGTGCAGGAGAGGAAAAGGGAAAGACAACCTCATGAAAAATTACATCTCTGGAATGGAAAACAGTATGGGAATGAAAATCAAAGAGCTTGTAGCCCTTAATGCCAGACTGAAATCCCAGAAAAATGCATTTAGAGGCTTGGGGTGTGAATTTATCCTTCAAGGGATGGGTGTTGGTGGCGAAGCACAAGCAGCCAAAGCATCTAAGGAAAGAATAGTCAGGACCTTTTCCATAGAGGAGCTCATGAGGGGTTCTCCAATGGAGCAAAAAAGAAGGAAGGACGGTTAACCAAGTAGCAGGCCATGAGGAGTGCATGATCCTAGAAGAATTTGGGCAAATGACACTGAAAAAGCAGGGCCCTAGCTAGTTGAAGTAAGTGTTTATGCTTACGCTCTACTACCCCATTCTGTTGAGGGGTGTAGACACAAGTTTTGTGGTGAATGATGCCATGCTGGGAGAGGAAGTCCTGGAAAGCATGGTTGGTAAACTCGGTGCCATTGTCTGATCAAACAACTTGGATGGATTTATGAAACTGAACAGCAACCATCTTGGTGAAACGGGTGAAAACAGATAGGGATTGTGACTTGTGAGAGAAGGTAGATCCAAGTAGCTCTACTGTAACCATCTACAATTGTGAGCATAAACCGTGCACCAGTAGGACACTCATGGCGATAGGGACCCCGAAGATCAACATGAAGGAGTTCAAAAGGAGCTAAGGAGTGAATAGAATCAGGAAAAAAAGAACAACGTTTTTTTTTGGCCGTAGGACATATATCACAAGTGGAGAAATCAGGAAAAGCTGCTTTAGTCAAGAAAGTAAGGTGAGAAAGAACAGAGGCCGAAGCATGGCCAAGACGTTTATGCCAAAGGGAAACATCAATTACATTTTTATTGCAGCAACAGTGAAATGACAAGAGACGAGGAGAAGAGTGAAGTTGTCATGTAGGCAAATCACAAGGGGCAATGAAGCTGGAACTGTCAAGGGCATAACGAGTCCCAAAGACCTTGCCGACAGCTATGACTTGATTAGTCTTCTGATCATGTAAGGAGCAGGAAGTGGAAGAAAAAACAAGCCGAAGATTAGAGGAAAAGACAGTTTGTTGACTGAGAGTAAATTGAATTTAAAGGAAGGCAAGTAGAGGACATCATGAAGGGACAAGACTCCAGGTAGAATAACTGTCCCCATTTGGTGAACCAGATGAGCACCACACTGGAATAGGGGGAGAAATTGGTTGAATAGTTGTCTAGAGTTGTATGTCTTTGCACATGTGATTCGAAGCCCCTGTATCCAGTATATAAACGCTCTGGTTTGATATAGGAGGCATGGTCAGATGAGTGGTAGAGTTACAAGCAAAGTGTGTTTGAGCAAAAAGTGCTTGAGGAGTATATGCTTTGTCCTGCAAGGGTGGAGTACCAATCCACATTCCACTCCCAATCCTTTTATTGTCATTTTATTTATTTATTTAACATTCTTTCTTATCTCTTTTTCCAATTTAATGTCAAGTTTATCTTATTCATTTTCACATTCTTTTAAATTGCAGAGAATAAGCTTTCGAACTCCTAAATCTTGAAAAACACCCATCTGCTAGAAATGGATTCTGGTGGCAATTCGTGTCGATAGGTCATGTTCGTGTCGTGTCGATGTACGAATCGTGTCAATATTCAGCCATGACACAGCGCGAATAATAAACGGTCAACATTCGCTAACCCAAACTCGACTCATTTTATTATTCATGTTAAGCAAATCAACATGAATATGACTAATTTAATTTGATTATTTAAAATAATAAGAATTATAATTAATCATCATGCATGTTTAACACAAATAACCTATTAAATTTAACATGTTTATTAGCTTTATTATTTAAATTAATAAAATTATAATTAATAATCTATATTTAATACAAATAACTATTAAATAGGCTAATTAATTAATATTATTATAATTAAGCAGGTCAATTCGGGTCAAATTCGTCTTCTAAGCGAGTCGACACGAATATGATTTCATTGTCGCGTGTTAAAGCGGGTGTGAATGGCCGAAACGATTATCTTTGTCCGGCAAATAAAAGCAGTATTGGATTCGTATTTGTGTTCGCGTGTGCGTGTCGAATTTTGTGTGCATCGGGAGCCCCAGTTCATCGATCTTTGGGGCATTAGTAAGAGCGTCATGAACTTGCAAAAAGAAGGGGGTCTGGTAGCGGTGTTCCAACCGCCTCTTTGATGCCTAAGTTAGTAAAAGAATGAAGAAGATGATGAAGCTAGACTATGCAATTAGAATCGATTACCTTTTCCTCATGGGAAGTTTTTTTTTTATCCTTCAATTTCTCCTCGATTGTTGGAAAGATAATCTTGTGATGTCCGCGGTAGAATCACTCATTCCTTATCAAAAACCAATTCTCCTTTATTTTTTGAGGGATAACGATAAAATTTGATTTTTCCTATCAATGACCAATTCTCCCTTATTTAGGATTATTGTTTTGAGACGTAATGAATTAAGAGATCCATGGATGAATATCTTTATGGCGATGAAATACGGTAGGCTGGGGACTTAGGGTTCAAGTTGGCGGGTTGATGGTCTAAGTAACCCCAGAGTATGGTTTTTGAGGTAATAGGTTGTTTCATTTTATTGGGGTTTTGAATCGGGACGATGGGGCCCGTCGAATCTTGGGCCTATTAGATATAGTGGGTTTAGGCTGTAGTGATAACTATGGCCTGGGCCGGATGTTCTTTTATGCTAAACTCTTACCTATTTAAAATAAAATTTGAAGCTTTATCCCTTTTCTTTAAAGTCGGGTTTACTAACAACAATTTTCAAATAAGTTTTATACTTATTTTTTTTTTTTAAGCTTTCTTTACTTGTTTTCAAAACTTTTTATTATTATTATTATTTTAGTTATTTAAGAAAATGATTTCTTTTCTTTTTTTTAAGAAAATAATAATAATAACATGGTCAATTCCATATTTTCAATAAAAATAGAATTTTATGGAATTGATTAATTAATAGATAAATAGGCTTGGGTGGGGCTCAACATCTCATGTATACCTTTGACAAACAATTTGGTGCTTGGTTATAACATGTTTCCTAATTTGATTCCGAAACATCCAATACTTGTTATTGAGCTAACATGATTTCAATTGTCAACGCTCTCGATTCACTAAAAAGTACATGGTCTTCTCCTCTATTTCGCTCATCTATTTACTAATTTAATTATTTAATATATGATTGATGCACTCTTTTATCATTATTATTATATGTTCTCAGTATTCATTAGTTGATTAGTCAAAAGTCGTATTTTCCTTAGTATGTTTAGCAGAGACCCGACTTTAGGGGCTTAGAGAGGTGTTATGCTTCCATTGTACCTTCCCGATAAGTAACCTGACCCCCGGACCTAGACTCGGTTTTTCCCATACCTGTTTTTTCTTATAAGGAGAGGAGTCACATTTTGGGTTTTTCTTTCTTATTTTGTTTTCCCTTTAAAATAAGCAAGTAATTAAGCGACTCAAACCGTTTTAAAAATGGTTTTCCAAAAAATAAAAACGAGTCTAACATTTTTAGTGGGAAACGCATAATAGCAAAAATGCGAGTCTCTGATGATATCTGTAGGCTACATTGGTTATTTAAGATCTTGTGAGGTTCAAAAGCCTCTTTTGGCCTTGAGGCGTAAGTTTTAAGTGAAATCTGTGGCGTATTTAATATAAATGAAATTATATATTTTATTTAAATATTATGCATAATTTTTATCTAATAATAAAATACAATAAATTAAATAGCATCAAACATTAAAATCAAACATCACTAGTGCTTCTCATTATTATAAACATTTCCAAAACAAAATAACAAACATCATAGTAATTCTAAAATCATCCTGAAGTAGTTTTGAGAAACAAAATAAACACTCATAGATGCGCATCGAATTCTAAATCAAAAGAAATCATCATCAATATCATTCTTTCCATCTATGAATGAATATTTTTCCATTTTTAATTATATTTAAGATTTATTTTCCTATTTTTACATCATTTTAAAAAAAAATTCCTATTTTCACATAATTTTTCATAATTTATTTTCAAACTTTTTATTATTTTCAGAAAATTTTCCTATTTTTCAAAGTTTTACATTTTTACATAATTTTTAAATTTATTTTTATGTTTATTATTTTCAGAATTTTTCCTATTTTTACATAAAATTTTCAAAAATTTACCTATTTTCTACATATTTTTTGGAATTTCTTTTCTATTTTTCAGATTTGTTTTACTATTTTTTACATAATTTGTCAAAATAACAATTTTGTCATTAAGATATTTTTAAACTTCGTATAAGTTTTTTTAAGCTTATTTTGATAAACTTCTCCATAAAACTTATTGAAATAAAATTTAAAATAAGTTTATCTAGATTAAGTAAGTTATTTTTATAATTTCTTTCGAAACCAGCACATAATTTTTTATTAAAAATGCATGTGAGAAGATAAACTCAGAAAAACTCTCCCAAAAGCACCATAAATAAAATTTGTTGATAAGTTTTATTTCTAAAATATATAATATAATAAAAAGATGAAAACTTGATTACTTTAATATTAGTCAAATTTAATATCTAAAATTTATTAAGAAATTCATGTTGATAACTTTTATCTATTGATTTGAATTTATTTAATAAACAAAAATATTAAAAATTATACTAATAATTTATCTTAAAAACTTAATTTTAATTTATAAAAATTAGAACTTTATTGACTTTTTTATATTTTAAAAAATAATAAATTTAAATTTTTATATTTTAAAAAATAGTTAAAGTTGAATAAAATTAAAGAATAAATATTAAAATCAAAATGATGGTTGTTGAAATAAATATGAAAACTAATTAAAAATATAAAAATAATATAAAATAAAAGGATAATATAGATTTTAAATAAAATATAACCTTAAAAAAAATAGTTGAAAGGTCTGTCTTATCGCCAATTAAATAAAAATCCATAAAAATCACTTATATTCCAAAATATCAAATTTGTGGCCCACATGCCCATGTTTTCCATTTTGGCCTTATTTGTTTGACATATATGCAATACAATTCTCATTAGTGTTCACATTGGTTTTTGAAACTTTTCTCTTTAGTTTTAGGATATTCAAATGAGTTTGTACTCTATGCTAGTTTTTGGGATTTTAGTCTCTTCATTGTATTGTTTAATATTTTAATTACACTCATTATTGTTTTCGGCTAGTTTAGGTATCCCATCCAATTATCCTTAATTATCTAATATCATCTTTCCTATTAAGTTTTGATACTCCCATTATCTTTTTTTTATTATTTATTTATTTAAATTCTCATTCCATATTAATTCCATAACGATTTTTTATTCTGTTGATTCCCTCGTTTTTTATTCTGTCGATTCCCTTATATTATTGTCATATTGAATTTTTATTCAACTAATTCATGCATATTATCCATAATAACCTATCACTAATTATTATGAAAGTTATACTTTCAATAGTGTTTATTAGCTATTGCATATATGATTTACAGGTTCTAGTATTCCTATATTTATTTATAGGTTATAAAAGAAAAATATTTTGCCATAATAAGAGAAGTCGTTAGTTAGAGAAGATGATGTCGAAAGTCAAGAAGATTATGTAAATAATGTCGTTATGAGGTGGAACAATATTTTGTAGAATGTATATCTTAATGTTTGTTCCACCAATATTTGTTATTTTTTAAAAGGAATTAGATAATGTATCAAAGTGGTTGTGTTAATTGTATATGAAAAATTAATGATTGTTTGTTATGACATTGGACATGTTGATGTAAGCTTATAAACTTTGTAAAGACATGTGGATTATTTGGATGTTTATATTGGATCTTTTGTTCGTAAAATCTTAATATCAGGTTATTAAATTTACAAGTCGAGGAAGTACTAGCTATATATGTGTCGTAAGCTAATGCTCCTCATGAACCTATACATGAAGAGGATGTGGGTGTCGTTTCGCATAGCCCACCACATGTCAATGAATCCACTGAGGTGATGACCCCAATTGACCCCATTTAATGTGTTATGTTTGTATGTTTACTAACTCCCATCATATAATGTATACTCCCTAGGATGTTGAAGCTTGCATGTTTACTGCTTGAAGAAATGATGGTGTCTGCGTGAGGGTGATGTTGGAGCATAAGAAAATGATGAAGATGGCATCTGATATGAGAGATGCAAGGATGGAAAGCACAATTAGATGAAGCACCATGATTCATACCACCATACAATCTCCATGAAATGTAGACAAGGATGTCATTGGAATTGAGTGAGAAGAAATGAACGTAGATCCATCTTTTGAAGGTGGACCAAGTGGGTTTGACCAATTCCCTCATTCACCTCGATCACCAGTGAAGTTTGTAGAAGAGGAGATTCTAGTCAATAATCACCTCAAGAAGTTCAATTAATGATTGGGCTCAGCACTGCAGCTGAAGTACCAAAGGGCAAGAGATATAAGCGTAAGGCAAACAGGATTGTCATACTGTCAGCAGTGTATAGGAGTCAATTTGTGAAACCATGAGTGAATGAATTCCAAAAGATTACCTGAACTCTCACAGACTATGCCTTAGCAAACAATGGTAACAAAAGGTGTTTATTAGTTTGACCATTATAGTTAAGAATTCTTAACACAATATTAAATAACATGTATTGGTCTTTATGAAACAACGAGACCCTTTGTGCTATGCTTGGGTCATTTTTGACACAAGGTGATATGGATTGTATCAAAGGAAAACATTAGATTAATAATGTAGTGAGACATGCATTTTTAACATATTTACATAACATCCATATATATTACACGTACTTATATTGTTGTAGGTTGTCGAAATGTGGAGCCAAGTATGCAACGCCCAACTAGGAGAGAGCCAATCATCATACTTCTTAGATCGAGTTTGAGATCAATTAACATTCTTTATAGAAACTAAAAATCTATTACATTGTAGTTGTTGATAGTCTTAACATTGATTTATGACACTGGCTTATTGAAAATACTTGAGTACCCTACTTTCAACCCCTATTGAGAAAGGCAAAAATGAAGAATTAATATCAAGAGGCAGAACATTTCTTCACCCAAACACAGTGAATCTTAACATGTGATAAAGTATAGCTCAGATATTAACTTTAAAATATCCCTCTATTCAAATAACTATTGTAATATAGCCACTTACCAATTTAAATGCATGCTTTATTCTTTTATATAGTTCTTGTTGGAAATCTTGTAAGTGGGGTCAAACGAGGAGATTGGGGGAACATAAGGGTGGGATTCATGGCGTAATGGATTTGTATAGAAAATATCCTTTAAATCGGCTAAAGTGATTACTCTTGTCTGAGTTAATAGTTTATGTAGAGGTCAGTTTCCCTTTGTTTAACCTTTGTAAATCTATCTATATATTTGTATATTGATGGGGATATAAAAATTGGGCCAGAATGTCCACTTTCATGACCCGATAGAGCAATGGGGGGTGGAGTGCCCCACCCATGTCCCTCCATGCTTGACCCAAGAGGTCAGGCTCATTAGGCCCGAAACATGGGTTTTTGGAAAAATAGGAGGCCATATTCAACCCGATCCAACCCAAAATCCTTCCAATAACGAGAAGATAGAATATTCACACAAAGATAATAACCTATTCGCCCGATCAAGTCCTAATATGCGTGGAGTTCGAAAAAAGTAATAGAAGGCAGTTAAATGGGAATCCTCGATAAAAAGGATTATCCCAGAATAAACTCCCTTGACTAATCCGTTTGCTAAATCTAGGCTAACAATATGGAAACATATCCTCAATGGGAGGGACTCCCTATTGGGACGATCATCAGTATTTATAAATCTGGTAAGTAGTCGGTGAAAGGTACGCTCATTCAGATGCCAATACTAATTCTCTAAGCATTCTCTCTTTTCTCTCAAGAAAGGAAGAATCACGGCTTTGGCATCAGGTGCTACGAGGCAAGCCCTCGCCGACCCCTTTTTTCTCGCGGTTTTTGCAGAGAAGTACTTCATGTCGGGGCTGCGGATCAGCGATGCGGCAATCCTGCCTTAGCCCGGACAATCCGAGCACGCATCCCGGCCCTAAACAATCGGGTCAGCCCCATGGCGACCCCCACAGCCCGCCAGGTTCCCGGTTGAAAAGCATCATCGGTTAGCGGCGCCCGTCACGTAGGAGCAGTTGTTCTTACACGAGAAACATGGCGATTTCTCGATTCGCGGCGATGGTATCAACTAGGAACTGGCGGGGGCGGCAGCTAATCCTCTGAGGATGCCGGACCCACCGGGAGATACAGGGCGGCGGGCCACCGGGGGCTAGCGGGCGATCAGGAGCCCCAGCACAAAGCGAAGTGGAGAGCACTCGCCACCTCGTCAACCGGCGGCTTGGTAGAGGAGAATGAACAACTCACCCGGACAAATACAAGCACCAGGAAGGCGACGGATGCGGAAGGTCACAATGTTCCTGCACGGTGACACGGCTATGGTATTCCCAAATCTGCAGGCGGCGGAATCTAGTCAAACCGGGGCACGGCTCACAACTGGCCACAGTAGGAAGAGAGGTGAAGGCGGTACACGAGAAGGGGACGTGCGGTGAACGTGGGAACCTGACTTCCCTCACCAATCCGCGAGAGAGCGAACATGGGAGGCAGGTTCGAGGACCTCAGCCAGAGAATTTAAGCCATGTAAAGGGAGGTAGTTAAAAGGCGCACCAGGACACCATGGATTGCAGTGCGGTAAAGCGAGAGGCTCACCTTTTTCACCTGGCAGGGTGCTAAACTACCCGCTCCCGGCCAAATTCAGGATGCCTCAAGTAGAAGCGTTCGATGGCGTCAAGGATCCAGTAGACCATCTCAATACCTATAAGAATCAGATGGAGTTGCATGGATATCCAGACCCTATTCGGTGCAGGGCATTCGCCACCACCTTAAAGGCAGGCTATGTGGTTGGCAGAATCCCTCTTCAACGTTTTCCTCGTTCAGAGAGTTGTCCATCGCGTTCGTCTCCCACTTCATCGGAGCTCAGACATACAAGAAGCCGAGCTACCATCTATTAACCATCGAGACGAGAAGCACGGGGAAAATTTGAAGTCATACGTGCAACGGTTTTAATCTTAAAGTCCATAGAATGTGGCAAAAGTTATTTGTCAGAGCCTTCATAGCGGGGTTGGGGGTACAGTCCAAAGACCTGATGTTCTCTATCTCGAAAGAACCCTCATTGCTTTTATGGCCCGGTTCTACGCTGAAACCGAAAAATACATAAACGGAGAGGAGGCCCTTTGTCAAAGAAGGAGAGTTCTTAGCTAGCAAGGACAAAGAATAGCTTGAGAGCCGACGGGGACCAGGGCCCCAGACGAGGCGACCAGGAGAAATCTCGGGCGGAGCGGGGGCCGATCCCAAAGGCGAGGGAATCTGCCCAGGGATCGCTGGGCCCCGTCGCAGCCCAGGCAGCGGCGCTATTCGCCTCAGCGCTTCCTCATAGCGGCCCTGATTAGTATGGTTCTACATGAAGTGCGGAGCAGGCAATTCCTAAGATGGCCAGCCGCGAGATGAAATCGAATCCATTCTGAGAGATATAGCCCAGTGCTGCGAGTTACGAGGGGTATGGACATCGCCACGGATAGCTGTATACGATTGAGAGAGATAGAGTATCGATACAGTGTGTAGGATATCTACGGCATTTATATATCTTGGGGAGCCAAGGCTCAAGGCCGGACCAGAACCCGAGGAATCGGGGCCAGGCTCGACCACCTTGCACCTCGTCGGGACGGCGACCCGCATCAGCGACCACAGGGGAAATCGCGTGGTCTCGGGAGGATTTGCTGGAGGAGGAGAATCTAGTTCGGCTCGGAAGGCCCATTTGCGCAGCATAAGATCGGCGGACATGGGGGAGATACAGTCAGTATCTAAAATGCCACGAGTCGACACTACTATCACATTCTCGGGCCTTCCGAGACTTGGAAGGGTGTCGGCGACCCATGACAACCCACTTGGTAATACAAAGCGCAATTGTGGCAAAATGTGATCCATCGGGTCCTAGTAGACAACGCGGGAGCTCGACGACATCATTTTGCAAAATAGGCCTTCGACAAACAGAATTGGAAGAGAAAAGCTAGAACACATCCTGACTTTTCCCTAAATCTATAAGTGGGTTCTCGGGAGAAAGATGCAGTTAGGGATCAGAACTCAGTGGTGCTAACCTTGGAACCCCTTGCCAAGCAACGACGGCGACAAGGTTTCTCATAGTGGGCGCCAAGTCGACCTATAACATGCTCTTCTTTGAGGCTGGAGAAGCCCTCTCAACGATAAAGCCGTCCCTCGACCATACCCACTTGAGTAAATCAAATTCAGTGATGTGGCGTTGGGACCGGGTTCGAGGAGATCGGCCCGAGAGTGGCGAGAATCTTTACACGCCTCTATGAGCAGACAATGTGAGCGCCGTTGGGCTTGGTATGCGTGATGGTGTTCACTCGAGCTGAGCCCTGGGAAAGTGGGCGATAATATTGGATGCTGACCGGAACATCTTTGCTATCTTGGCTCCCAAGGTGCGAGGAGGAGCCTCAAAGGCCCCCTCACACGAGTTCTAAGACATGAATGGGGACATCTTAGCATGGAAGCGGGGCTGACATGAAAGTGGCATCGACCCGCGGTCATCACTCATAAGCTAAACACACCAGCCCATCTCTCAAGCGGGTTTAAGCAAAAAGCGCGGTTTTGCGCGGAGGAGCAGGCCATCAACGAAGAGGGTCGGCAAAACTCACTCAAGCGAGTGTCGGGAGGTAGAATGCCGGAGTGGTTGGCCAATGTTGTCTCGTTAAGAAAGCAAATGGCAAATGGCGGCTCTGTATTGATTTCAACGATAAACAAAGCATGCCCCGAAGGACTGACTTCCCCCACCCGAGGATCGACCTTGCTCGTAGATGCCACGAGCGGGCCGCGAGCTCACTTAGCTTTATGGATCACCGTTCTCGGTTATAACGGATAGAGGCGTAGGACCCTAGTGACCCGGGAAAGCGTCATTCATCAGCACCTGGGGGACTCATTTATGGGTAATGCCAATTTGGGCTGGGTCAGGCGACTTCTGCAGAGGTTAGTGAGCGGGATGTTTGACGAGATAGAGTCGAAACGTGGAGGTATCGCCAGGCGACATCCTCTTTGGTAAGAATCCGCTCGTGACCGGTACCCACATCGCTCACCTCTCGAGGCGTTCCGGATCCACGAGGGATTATACGCATGAAATTTTGAATCCATTTGAAATGCGCCTTCATTTTGACTTATCATCATGACGGGAAAATTTCTAGGCCATGGTCAACCACGGGAGTGAAGCAAATCAGGACTGAATAAAAGCAGTGCTTGACATGCCATCACCATCAGGAATAAAGGAAGTACAACGACTCGCCCGGGGGAGGGATCATGACAAGTCGATTAGGCAGTGTCCGGGCAAGTGACCAGGTAACCTTTCTTCCAAGTTTTGAAGAAAGCCTTTCGATGGGATGAGAAATGTGAAGCGTTTGTAACCTTAGAAAAGCCATGCCAGGCTGCCGCCACCCATTCTAGTAGCCCGATAGAGGGAGAAATCTCACATTGTATTTTGGCGATTATGATTTTCTTCAGCGGTGCTCGTCGAGAACAAAATGGTCACGACACCAGTCTACTGCTGCGGTCGAACTGAGGGGAGCTGAGGAGAGGTATCGAAAATGGAAAAATTAATACTAGCTCTGGTGACCGCAGCTCGGAGACTTCGTCCTTATTTCCAGGCTCACACCATAGAAGTCCCGACCGAATACCCCATGAAGCAGGTGTTACATAAACCAGAGGTCTCTGGGAGGTTGATGAAATGGGCCGTATTAGAAGGCGGCCAATTCGACATTCGGTACAGTAAAAAGCGACCATAAAAGACGAGATCCTAGCCGGCCGTCATGGAATTACTTGATGGGAACCCCACTGAGGCCCTAATCAAGGGGCGGCCCTCCCCATATGGAAGCTCGTGGATGGAGCCTGCGTCGCAGGGCGGAGACGGTTTAATCGACCTCACCCGGGAAGGGTATAGACGTGATGCGCTCGGAGTTTGGGTTCCACGCACTCCAGCAACGAGGCGAATCTGGCCCAGTAATAGCGGAAGAAAGACCTCGATCTACGTTCCATTCATTGGGGTCGAATCAGCTGGGGTCCATGGGCTCCCGGCGGTGGTCGAGACAGTTGAGGCACATACGGGGCTGGTGAGAGAGATGATTCTATATCTTCGCAGGGATCCGTGATTTACTAAAAAAGTTTATGTCGGTTCGGATCAAGTGTCCCGGAGCGGAGATTCAGTTACCGACGCTTTGCTTAAAGCGGCTGACCTTGCGAGGAAGACATTGTTGGGGAATCAACGCGGTCGAGATACTGTGAGCCCTCCGTTAACCCTTACGGCATAGTAGTCGCCACGATGGCGTCAGTACCCAGCTTTGGATGGACCACATTTGGGACGGTCTGCCCAATGACGGAACCTTACGGACATGACAGCCCCAAGGAAGCGGCTAAGATAAGAGTGAATCCTCGGGTTTACCAATCACAAGAAGCCACCTACACAAGCGAGGGATTCTTCACACCTTTACCTAAAAATGCATGGGAGAGAGCACATTGAATCGTGCTAAAGTGCAGAAACATATCTGGGAACCATATCGGAGCTCGAACATTGCGTAGGGAAAGTTTTGAGCGGGGATACTATTGGCCCACAATGCTCAGATGCTCGCGGGGTAAAGATGAGAATCTGCCGGGGGCTGCGCTAAAATAGCGCGCCTCGGCGAGCCTCGGCATCAGGCCCACGGCCGCTTGTGATGGGGGTTGGACATATTGGGGCCCTTGCCCATTGGCAAAGGCCAATGTAAATTTATAATCGTGGCGGTAGATTATTTCACCAAGTGGGCGAGGCGGGAGCCTTAGCCCATAATCCACGAGGCTTGAAGATACGCAACTTAAGTATGGCGGGCGATCATGTGCGGTGCAGTGTAAGGCATGGTCCGGATAGCGGGAAACGGTTTGGTAGCAAAATTCAGGGACTTTGTGCCCGACTCAATTAAAGTACTATTGGTGCGAGCTCACCTGATCAAATGGACTGGCTTAGAAGTCACTTATCGAGGAACCCTGAGGCCGCCACGAAAACCAAATTTGGAAAAATTTGAAGGGGAGTTAGATTCGAATACCTCCACAGTACTATGGGCCTATAGGGCGACCGCAGTCGGCAACCGGGAGACTCCATTTGCCTAGCTTTTGCACGACGGTAGCCACTGTTAGAGTTCAGTAAAGTCCCGAGAATGCTGAGCTAGCCTCGGAGGGAGACAAAACGTGAGGCCACTGCGTGCGGGCCGACTGCGGTGGCGTGGCGGAGTTCATGTCACCAGAGAGGGAGACCTGCAAAGGGAAGACCGCGAAGCTCTGACGAGAGAGTCGGGCCCGGAAGTTACGATGGGGGATTTGGTGTAAGAAGAAACTGCTGCGGAAGAGTCAGCACATGGGAAGCTAGCTAATTTGAAGGAGGGCCACCCATATTGCCATCTCGGGTCGGCCCGGGGCCAGAGATGAATTATGAGCTCCGACGGAGGAGGAAAATCTACGACGCCATGGAATGCGAGCATCTTAGCGCTTTTAATCGGTGAGCGTCGTTCTAGTAGACGGGCTGCCCTGGTTACAGATGTGGTGGGAGGCGAGCCAGCTGGATTTGTTATTCGAGACCATTACCAAGCGGTTCGGGCATATTAAAAAAAAAAAAAAAAAAGATATATATACACTACAATGGAAAATTCATGGAAATAAAAAGTACATCTTTATTCAAGTGTGGTTGGATCTGATCAATGGCGTCATGATTACATCATAAAAGCATACGGTACAAGCAATACCCTCCACTTGCCCTTGTGATGCGGCGGGTTCCTCGGTGCACTCGGTCTGGCCATTACCTGGCTTAGGGGAAGGGGAGACAAAGGAGGAGAAAGACCCGGGGCTTGAAGACAAGAAGGAAAGAGAGGAGAAAAAGGGGACGAGAGGAGAGAAAAAAGAAGAAGCGGATGAAAGGCTGGCAGTAAGGAGGATAGAGAAGAGGAAAGAAAAGAAAAGAGGAGAGAGGTATAGCGAGAGAGAGAGGAAGGAAAAGAGAGCGAGGAGTGAGGTGCGGATGCACCATTCCCCCACCCTTAGGGCGCATTCCTAGCGAGCTGGGGAATAACATAACTCCATAGGGAAACTAGGAAAACACAGCTCCCACGCGGAGGGAATTCGGCTTGGTCAGGAGGCGTCGGAGGGCCCGACGAAGGAGCCCAGAGACATCAGGCGCATCCATCTTCACACTTCATCCGTAGTATGGAGCGAAATCTTGGCTAGTAAGGCACGGAGGCCATGAGAACCCCACGTTTATAGAGAAGAAAGCACTGAGAGGCAAACCTGACCGTTCCCAGATTTGTGATCCCGACGTTGGCTGAGTTTGAACGCTACACCGGCCAATGGCGGACACCGCAGCGACATTCTTCTAATAAAGCGCCTCTTCATACGAAGCATCTCTCCCCACAAGATGGATTCTCACACGAAATGGTCCTTCACACGGTGCACGCGGCTCTGGCCATATAAGCCCGGGTTGGCCACCTGTGGCTCTCGCTAACACGACGGACGGCTCCTACTGGCTATCCAAGGCAGAGCTCTCCCTTCAACACAGGCGGGACCAGAGCTCCTACTATCTACATCCCGGGCGACCCTTGCACGTACCTCAAGCGGGCGGGAGGCTCTCCACACCGTCTTAATGCGACTCTCCCTTCAACACGAGCGGGGACGAGCTCCACCACTTTACTATAGGGCGAGCCCTTCATGCGCTGAAGCAGACTGAGGGCTCCTCCATTACTATTGTCGGGGCGAGCTCTCTCCCTTCGACCCCCAGGCGACGAGGCTCACGCTACCTATCGGGGCGAGCCCTTCTGTGCTTTCACACAAGCTGAGGCCGGGCTCCTGAGTCTACGTGACGAGGAGCTCTCCAGGCAACTACGAGGCCGGGCGAGCTCTGCACTGGCTATCGGGAGCGAGGTCTCCGCTGGCACGGGGCCCGGACGAGCTCTGCTGCCGGGATGAGAGCCCTTCTACGTACTACAAACGGTGAGGCTCCTCCTACTATTTGTCGGGACGAGCTCCCTTCAACACAGGTGGACTGAGCTCCTGCTTTGCCTGGGGACGAGAGCCCTTCTCGTACCCCAGAGCAGATGGCTCCTCCCACACCGTCTCGATGACGAGGTTCTTCGCCGGCCACGAGGCAAGCAGGCTCCCTACCTGGGCTGAGCCCTTCACGGCCTTTCAAACAGACGGGCTCCTCCTTCCACTGTTAATGACTCTTGAGACACTCTCTTCGGCATTGGCATAATCAGAAACCTATTGACTGCAGCCTGTAGAGCCACAGCCGCCCAAATAAACTCGAAATAGGGCCGAGGCCAGAATAATAAAGTCCCATCTGCACTAATCGCACTTAACAGAGAAACCAGTGGCATTTGGAGACGAAACGACCTACAAAGTTTAAGGCAGTGCGGGTGATTTATATGATCCTCGGCCTTGAGATGGCACAATTCGAGAAGAAGAACGAATAACACCTAAAATTCGGGAGCGAGTATCCAGCAAAGAAGGTTAATACGGTGTATTAGGCCCCCCCGGGTCTAACAAAAAAAAAAAAAAAAAGAAAAGCATAAATAAAATTGGCTGAGGCGGGCGCAAGATGTCGCGTGCCGGGCGAGAGAAGAATGAGAAGGGGCCTGGAGGCGCAATTGCTGAGCTGCGGGGGTTGGTTGCATGCAGAAAGATTCCTGCTCTCCATCATTTGGGAGGTCGGTCGAGAAATCGGTCCGGAGTCAGCGGAGAGCTGACTACTGTGAAACGGCCATCCGAGAAGCCCCGCGTGAGCACTGACACACGGTCCCGCAATTGCCTAATGACCTCGTCCCTGCGAACCGCCTGCATCACTTACAACGGATGATGAAGTTCGGTCGTGTCACATGAGGCTTCCACTCCTCGCTTAAATTTGTCTGATAAATCCCACGACGAGAGGACTCAGTCGACGATCTCAACATGCCTTTGCCCTCTCCAAAATCTCCACGACGAGCAAATTTCAAAGTTGTTTCTCCATTTAAATTAAACCACGGTGGCAGCGGCGTAACTCCACATTTGCAATCCGTTGTTCGCGGGAGATGATGAGTTCCTCCACCAACAATTGAAGCTCCTACAGGCGGATTCAGGCCCCTCCACGAGCCTACGATAAATCATCTTCAGAGCTTGAAGTTCATCTCGAACCTCTCGAGAAGCTCTCTCCTGGTATTAAAGTGAGTTACTCACGGGACTCGCCTTCCCCACACTTACGGCCGATCGGCCCGAAGCGAAGTGCCCGGTCGACGTAAGTCTTTCTATTTCTTAGAGACAAATGCTACGCTCGTCCACGCGGCTCAGTGCTTCCGAAGTGAAAGTAGTCTACTTTAGCGCCCCATAAGGTCGGGCGGTCCATGTTTTTCATTCGGTTTGGCGCTTTTTCGGCCAAGCCCTTCAAATGGTGGTAGCGCAAAGACAACCACGAATTAGAACTTCGACCGCGAGCCAGCGGGGAGAGTTGGCACTGTTATAAACTGAAGCGAAATCACTTTGAAAAGAACCGAGGCCAAAGGCCTCATCAGCGAAGCAACTCCTTTGATCTCTCGATATCGAATCATTGAGGATGGATGAAGCGGCACCAGCGAAGTTCGGCATTGGATAGCAAGAATCTTGCTGAGCTTCATCAACCTTCGATTTTGTTTTCTTTCTCCTCGACTCGACCACCTTCCCAGGAGATGAAAGCAGCGGGGGGTACGAAGAGCGGTTCCTATAGTTAGGGCCAGCGCAGCGGCTGATCGCGCCCTCGCTCGATGGATTCCCCACCCTCTACTTGATAAGGCTGCCGGGAAGAAGCGAACAAAGAACGGAATCTGGGGCCCGACGAGGCGAGGACCGGCTCGGACCTTGGGGATGAGGACTTGAAGGTGCTTCTAATCTCGACTTTGTTTGCGGATGGGTGATCCCTCCCAGGAGTGCATTTTCCTCTCTTTGCACTCAGGGTTTCGAGATGCTCCATTCCCAGATGAGGCTAAGATCTCCCCTCGGGTAGGGCGACCACGGGCCCGAAGAAGAAAACTCCCAGTCGAGAAGTGAGCCCTAAAGCGGAAGATTTTGTGGACTTCGGACCGGATGAGCTGGAAACATCAGGCCTTAATAGTACCTGCGTAGGAACTGACGACAATTAGATCAAAGCAAGGCGGCGACGGTATCTTTGTCCTTCAGCTCAGTCGAGCATCGAAAATATAAGGGAACCTAAGGTCGAGGAGCATTGACCGTTTTAGATGAATTAAACCAAGGTAAGATGATACTGGAAAGGTTATCGGGGTGCTCACGTTGAGTGCTTCAGGGTGTCTTCCACATCTAAGAGTTGTACTCCCAGTTGGGCCTTGACAAAAATATCCGAACTTTGCATGTCCTATGAGAAGAAGGAAGGTCGAAATCACACGAGGGCTCCCGGGGCGTCTACGAAATAAATATTTCGGTGGTAGCCGTCGGATTAAAATGCGGGAAGCGAGGCCACATTAGGACGCCAAGTCCTACAATACCTAAAATGACAAACCCACTAAAATGCTGACAAGGAAATTTAGGGCGGCTGATTCAGGAGAACATATATGAAAATCTTTGAAGAACTTGTTTGATGAAGGGTGCGAGTGGAAGCCGGAGGCGGGATTTATCAATGCGACCTCGAAAAACCTGGCCAGAGAGGGCCGCGGGAGGTAGCGTAACGAGTCAAAAAATGGGGGGGACCGCCCTGAACACCCGGGGGAAGAGGGCGGTGCTCGTTCAGCAAAAAATCGACTCATGAAGGGCCCGACCTTGCTCGGTCCCACTTTCGCTGGCACCGACGAACTGCGACTTTGAGGGGAAATCCGACCCCTTAGGATATTTGATTAGGTTTATTTTCCTTTTGCGCCCCACCCAAAGGAGGGAGGCGCAGGGCATCTGGGGATTGAAGACGGCTTGATCCAAGCCGGCGGGGGCTTCCTAGCAGATCGGAGATAGAGCATCGGCCCAGGAGGGCCCAGCATGGATCACGCGAAGATGAAGAGAAGCGATTCGAGCCACATTCATAAGCGAGTAGTTTAAACAAGAAACACCGGCTAAGCCCGGGGTTGACGAATCGGGAAGGTAGCGAAGCACAAAAACGCCAAATATAAATAGAAGGTAAGGAGACCCGGAGAAGAGTGGCCCGAGAAGGGTCGTCAAAGCGAGAGAGGCGGCGCGAAACCCAGGTCATTATTAATATCAGAGGCTGTGGCGACCGAGCTAATCCGGATGGACCACGAGCGAGAGCCGCGGTCGACGAGACAATTACAGCCCTTTGCCACGCGGTCGTTTGAAATTTGGGGGGCAGCTGATGGGATATAAAAGTGGTTGTCCTCCCTTTCGCCAACCCGATAGAGCAATGGGGGGCCGTGCCTGCCCATTATCTCATAAGCGGCCAAAGGAGTCGGCTCATTTATTTGGCTGTGGGTTTGGAAAAATAAGAGGCCCATATTCAGCCCGATCCAACTTTAAATCCTTCAATAACGAGAAGATAGAATATTCCCTAAAGATAATAACCTATTCGCGTCGAGTCCTAATATCGTGGGTTCGAGAAAAAGTAATGAAGACCGTTAAATGGGAATCCTCCAATAAAAAAGGAGGATTATCCCAAATAAACTCCCTTGACTAATCCGTTTGCTAAATCTAAGGCTAATAATATGAAAAACATATCCTCAATAGGAGGACTCTAGTCATCGAGACGATCATCCACTATAAATACCAAGGCCACCTAGCTAGGTGAAAAGAATGCAGCGTTAGGATGCCAATACTAATTCTCTAAGCATTCTCTTTTTCTCTCAGGGAAAGAATCGCACGGCATCGGAGCGGCTGCGGGCAGCCACCAGTAGGCCCACCACTCTCGGTTTTTGCAGTACTTCATCGGGGCACAACGAGATCAACGATCTGAGCAATCTACCGCCCGCCCGGACAATCCAGAGCACCACGTCGGCCCCGCGACAATGCGGGTCGACCCGGCGACCCCATTGCGCTCCGGCCAGTTTCGGAAAAAGCATCATCAGTATTGATCAATAAACAATATACCTTTTCAACTCATATCAAAATTCTTCTTGGTATCAAAGCTGTGAAGCTCTCTAGAAATCCCATCGTTTTCTATCTTAGACCTTTTTTGATAAATCATTTTTTTAATGGTTGCCGCTACTTCGAAACCACTTCTACCGTTATTGCAAAGCTAGTAGCCCCAAATCTTGGCAATTCTGATTTTCATTCCCACTCAATTCATATCACTACCATCCGTGTCAATGGTAGCAATTTCCTGCATTGGTCTTGGGCTATCTATTTGTACATCAAAGGTCGTGGGAAGATTGGTTATCTAATTGGAAAACTATTTATGAGAAAAAAATGATGCTACTTATCACGACTTGGGATCTGAGAAAATTCCATGATAATGGCTTGGTTGGTGAATGCTATGGAAGAAGATATTAGCGCAAATTATGTGTTACTCCACTACCAAAGAGTTTTAGGACAATATAAATCAGATGTATTATGATTTTGGTAATCAATCTCAAGTTTATGAATTCGAGACCAAATTAAAGGAAATACAGTAGGGAGAAAACATTGTCACTAAGTATTTCAATACCTTTAATAGGTTGTGGCAGGATCTCGACCTATTTATGGACTACAAATGGAAATGCTCAGAAGATGGAAAGCACTACATAAAGATGGTGGAGTGTTCCAAAATCTTCAAATTTTTTGCTAATCTTAATTTAGATTTTGATGAGGTGAAAGAAGAATTATTGGAAGGCAACCTCTACCCCCATTGGAGAAGTTTTTTTTGAAGTTCGCAGGGAAGAAAGTCGATGAAGTGTTATGCTAGGAAAGAAAACAATTATGCCCTAGCAACTTCCACTACTAATGCCACGAGTCGAGACCTCAGTATCTAAGTGAATGAATGAAAAAACCAAATTTGGTGTAATTTTGCAACAAGCCTTGGCATACTTGTGAAACATATTGGCGAGATTCATGGAAATGACAGTTAGGAAATCGAGTAGAAAAGAAACAAAAACACGAAGTATGACCTTATCGAATAATATTCTTTGCTAATACTCACAGAATTCCTTCTTTTACAGTAGAGACGGATGGAGCAACTAAAATTGTTGAAATCCAATCCATCAACTACTGTTCTTGTTGGTTCATTGGTACAAATAAGTAGTGTTTTTTTTCTGTTACTTCTATCTTTTCATCTATGTCTTGGATAATTGATTCGGGTGCATCTGATCACATGAAAAATCTTTCAAAATTGTTTCAAACTTATGTTCCTTATCTGGGTAATAAAAAAATCCGGATTGCAGATGAGAGTTTCTCATCTATTGCAAGGAAAGGCTTAGTTCCTATCTCTGAAAAAAATTACACTTCGATCAGTTCTACATGTCCTAACTTGCTTGCAATTTGTAAAGATTCTAATTGTTGTCACATTTTTTTATTCCCATTGTGAGTTACAGGACCGCAGTACAGGAAAGATGATTGGCAGTGCTAGAATGCAAGATGGACTCTACTATTTTGATGAAAAGGGCTTCTAGAATAAACAAGTCCAGAGCTTTGTTGGCAGTGTTAGTTCCTTTTCTATTTATGAAAAAATAATGCTCTAGCATCATAGACTTGGACATCCTAGTTTTTTCTATTTCAAACATTTATTTTCTGGTTTGTTTAGAAGTTGATTGCAATTCTTGCCTTTGTGAATCTCTTATGCTTTGTCTAAAAGCCATCGGATGTCTTACAAAATAAAATATTATTTTCCTTCAAGTCCTTTTTACATGATCTACAGTGACATATAGGGACCTTCTAAAATCTATACCTTGAATGGAAAAAGATGGATTGTGAATTTCATTGATGATCATACTAGACTTTGTTGGAGTTATTTAATGGAATCCAAATCTTATGTTGCACAAATTTTCAAGGATTTTTATACTTTCATTGAAACCCAATTCCAAGTTAAAATCAGTATTTTTCAAAACTGATAATGGTACTGAATATTTCAATACTTGTTTGGGAAATTTTTTGAAAGAAAAATGTATCCATCACATATCTACTGTGAGGATACACCTGACAAAAGCGGTATAGCTAAGCAGCAGCAGACATTTGTTAGAAGTGGCTAGATCCCACTCATGTTTTTTATGCATATGCTTAAATATCTATAGGTAGAGGTTGTTTTAACCTTGTTATTTAATTAATGAATGTCCGGTAGGTGTGAAATATGTGCTCCTCTACAAACTTTAATAAAAAATTTTCCAAGGAATCGGTTGACCACATATTTACCCCTAAAAGTTTTTGGTTGTACGGTCTATGTTCATTTACCCAACCAACTTCGAACAAATTAGAACCCATAGCCGAAAAATAAGTTTTTATAGGCTATTCTTCATATAAAAAGGGATATAAATGTTTCAATCCAACCACTAGGAAATTTCATATCACCATAGATGTTAATTTTGTTGAAACAATTCCATTTTTTAGTAAAACCTCTCTTCAAGGGGAGAGAGCAAATGCATATCAGTTTTAGCATGTTTCTACACTGTTCCAACAACTTTTCTCATGATAAATACTCTTATTGATGAAATTTGATTTGTTTGATAAAGAAAATCTAGAACCTAGTTTACATATGTTAGAGTTAGGAATTCATATGTATGGGAAGAAACACTCCATAATAATTCTAAACTCGTGTTTATTCTAGAAAAAATTTCATCAAACTACGAAAATCGACTATCACGGAAGGCCAATCATCGATTTCATCAAATACTCAAGGCCCAGGTATATCGTATTCAATTCCTATTGTTGATAATGGCCTTGATATTATCATTGCTCTTATTAATGAGTTAGAACGTATCACTAACCTTTATTGCCAACTTTATATCCTACTATAAATTATTTGAAAATCATAAGGCCTTTAGTTCTAAAATCACGAATCAATTTGTGCAAAGAAATGTTCAGGAGGCTTTTAGTCTCTAAGATTAGAGGACAACGGTTTTAGAAGAGATGAATGCCTTGAAAAAAAATGAAACTTAGGAGTTGGTTGAATTACCTGAAGGCAAAAAGACTATGGGATGTAAGTGGGTATTTATAATAAAATGCAAGGTTGATGGAAGTATTGAGAGATACAAGACACGCTTGGTTGCAAAAGGATTCACACAAACGTTCAAGTTGGATTACCATGAAACTTTAGCACCAGTAGCAAAAATTAACTCAATTCGAGTCTTGCTTTCTCTTGCAGTGACTAAATTGGCCTCTTCATCAACTAGATGTAAAAAAATGCTTTTTTGAATGGAGATCTAGAAGAATAGGTTTCTATGGATCAACCATCGAGATTTGAAGAAAGTAATGTAATGAGTTGTAAGTTGAAAAAAATCCTTTATAGGCTCAGCAGTCACACAGGAGCTTAGTTTTGAGCGTTTTGGGAAAAGCAATAAAAGCCGTGGATATACCTGAAGTGACAGATCATTTGATGTTTTAAACATTCTAATGAAGGAAAAATTGTTGTCCTAATTGTTTACATAGACGACATTATTGTAATTGTGATGACTACTTAGAGATTAAGAGATTAAAAATGTTATTAGCTCGAGACTTGGAGATTAAAGATTTGGGGGCCTTTAAATATTTCCTTGGTATGGAATTTGCAAGATCAAGGAAAGAAATATTGTTTCTCAGAAAGTATGTACTAGATTTATTAAAAGAGACAGGATTAATGGGTTCTTGAAAGACATTGGGAAACCCCTGCAATGAATCAATCTGAAATTACGTTGGTTGTGGAGGAAGTTATAGATAGAGACAGGTTTCAACAGTTAGTAGAGAGCATGATCTATCTCTCCCATACATGCCCAGATATAACATTCGCTATGAGTATGGTTAGTCAATTTATGCACTCTTCAGGGCAGCTGTAAAGAGACCAATTTGATGTATATGTGAAAATATGGTCAAGGGAGTGAATGTGGTAAATACTCAAAAACTGATTTGAAACAAAAGTAAGTGTACTCAAGCGAAATGAAAAGTATTACCAACACCCACCCCCTTTCCACAAGTGCACGGGTCCATCACAGTAATAAAGTGAGGATTTCACAGGAGTGGGATATGGAATACCCACGAGTTGAAGGTTCTCTACAGTGGAATTTGATCACCCCGATTACAAGGGCTCTTCACTATTTAGGCGATCAAATAGGATGTGGAATATCAATTTAATTGAAACAAAAACTGATTTAAAACTAATCCTAAAAATCTACCAAATAAACAACTACTTAATTCTAAAAGGTATGAAGAGAGTCACTAAGGATGGGGATAATTATTTACAAAACAGTTTGCATTTCCTTGAAAGTGCAACATTTGTGAGTTGAATGCTAGATTTGTCCAAGAGCAATGTAGTATAGCTTGGATTTCTCCATACACCATACATTTCACTATCTAACACACCATATTCCTTTTCAGGACAAATGGGTCTAAATAGCTACTTGTGAAATTTGGCACTCTTTAAGATTTGATTGTTTTTCTTTCAGTACTTCCTGACCATTTCTTAGAGATTTGAAGAGAATTCTTGCCCCAGTAGACGAGGATAGTACAAGCCTTCTCCAAATATGGTGGTATCTAGTCCTTCAAATCCAATAAAATTTTCTATCTCCTTGATTGGTCTTTGCTAACACGGGATCAGATAACATTCAGACTAAGGAAACATGATCGACTAAATTGATACATCGTCTAATTAATCCTCCGCCATGAGGCAAATTGGTGATCTATCAAAGTATTTTCAGAGTTCATTAGTTCCAAGATATTAGTCTAACATACCCACTAGCTACCTCTCTTTACTCTCGGGAATCTCCATCTTTGTGTCCTTTCGGAGAACTCACCAGAAAGTGGAGCAAATATACAGCTCTCTTTTTTGGGTATAATTTACTAATATTCCAAGCAGTTCATTATGAACAGTACCAATTATATAAATTCAGTATTCAAACCACAAAACCATGAGAAAACACCAAATACAGATATTCAACAATTAATCCCAACCACAGAGGGTGTTTTGTATTCATTCTTTGAGATTCAATCTCTTGTCAACAAAAGTAGAAAATGAAGAATCAAGAGACAAGAAGGAAAAATCAGATTTGAGCTTTAATCTTACGCCTCAACGTGAAATAAATTGAATATCTAAGTCTGACACGAAATCCCTTGATAGAAATAAAAATGCTCACAAAAACTACTCTAGATCTATTAAAATAAAAAATGCACGTAATGAAAAGGTGTGAGTTTAGAGAGAAAACCCATGAGATGAAAATCCAGATTTTTATTCAATCTTTGTCTGAACTGTGAAGTGAAATGCGAATCTTTGTTATCTGACCCTTAGGAAATCTTCAATAGAAATAAAAAAATATGCTCTAAAACTACTCAAAAATCTAAAACAAATCAAAATCTGCAGAAAAACTAGAAAAATGGGTAGTCTAGAGAGAGAAACCCCATGAGAGAGGCTCTCCAATCTTCCTTTGTTACCCTGAAAGCAGTATATATATGGTCTTGGGGTGGAAATGGGCTTGAAAATAGGTCAAAATAATAACTCTTTTTGGCCTTTTTAGGTTTTAACGGCGTTTTGGTCTCAAAGCGACAAAGCCCAGGTACGCCCTGAGAATTTTTTAGGTCGGCGACCAAGTTCCTAGTCGCACGACACAATTTCTTTAGTGGCGACCAAGGATTTTCGGTAGGGACACAATTTCTTTGGTCAGACCAAGTTCTGGGCAATGACTAGTTTTTCTTCTCCTAACTTATCGGGGCCATAACTTCTTCATTTAGCTTCGGATTGGGCGTGTAGTACTCGTTGGAAGCTCTTTGAATTTATAATGCAGCCATGAGGAATTTGAACCATTTGATGTTCCTTATGGTACATAAAATTTATCTTCCCTAGTGGTGCCATTTGTGAGACTCTCGGTTGACTCTTCTTTGGAAATATATTGCTCATTTCTTTCCAAATCACTTGCTTTTCATCAATAATCCTACAAAACCAAGTTTAGAGGAAATTTTATGAGTTTTACATGAATATGGATATAAAATACACAAAATAACATGTGAAATGAACTCAAAACATAGATGAGTTTTGCACTCATCAGCAGCATCACTTTGATGTTGTTTATAGAATACTTAGGTACCTATAGGGGACTCCAGGAAAAGGTCTCTTGTTTGAAGATAGAGAGCATTTGGAAGTTGAAGTTCACACAAATGTTGATTAGGCTGGAAGTGTAATGGATAGGAGGTCTACTTCTGGATATTGCATTTTTGTTCGAGGAAACTTGGTTACATGGCAGAGTAAAAAACAGAATGTGATTGCTAGAAGCAGTGCAGAAGCAGAGTTTAAAACAGTTGCTCAAGGTATTTGTGAAGTTCTTTTGATCAAAAGATTACTTGAAGAACTCAAGGTAATAAGGCGTCTTCCTGTGAATGTTTTTTGTGATAATAAAAGCTGGATATAGCACAGTCTAATAACTTAGTCTTTACACAGATAGGACAAAACATAGAGGTTGACAAATACTTTATCAAAGAAAAATTGGAAGCAGTGTCTCATTCAGATGCCTTACATTCCAATAGAAGAACAAGCTATTGATATTCTCACTAAAGGGCAACTATAGAAGCAATTTGACAAACTAATGAGCAAGCTGGCCATAAAAGACATCTTCAAACCAAATTGAGGAGGAGTGTTGGAAATCTTGTAAATTAAGGGTCTAACAAAGAGATTAGGGGCTATATATTAGGTCATAGAATTATTGTAGAAAATATCCCTAAAACTCAGCTAATGATTACTCTTACACAACTGTAGTTTTCTATATAAGGTCTCTATGTATTTTGTATTGATCAATAAACAATATAATTCCTTTTCTTACTCATATCAAAATTTTGTTCTTTATTCCTTTTTATGAGGGGAATCATTGGCATCTTCATGTGATAAATATTGGAGCTTCTCGAGTCGAGTTATTGTCTTCATTGCCCTTGGAAAGAGACAACAAGATACCCTCAACAAACAAAAGGATTACTAATGAATTTGGTCAATGCATTGAAGGCTTACTGGAACACACTCCAACATGCACCATGACAAGTTTGAACACATGTGTCCAACTATTCCCCAACAAGAGAATGAGTATAGTTTATATGTCTATTATCCATTATAATAAAATCTAGTATTTCTTTCCTCTATATGATAACTAAAATGGACATGATATATAACAATTTCATCTACCTTGTTATTGTACAATTATGATTATGAAATGTTTGTAATTAAATACATGGAACACTGGAATGGTTCCACTATGACGAGGATGATTGCTAAGGTTTGTTGTAACCTTAATGAAATCGCACTATATGGTCGTTGAATTTTAATGTATTTAATGATATTTACCTTTCTTTTTTATTTTTCAAGTAAAGATGAATTACTATCGACTAAAGCTCGTCTGTACTTTAATAAAGCATAGAGAGAACAAAAAGTGGGAAAGGATTCAAAGACATGTGGATTCTCGCTTAAAGTCGGGAGCCTTACTGAAGCGAAAATTTCTTAAAAACATTGTGTTTATATTTGTTAGACAAATACCCACTTGTTGATGATGTATTTAGAATATAACATTAGCTTCATTTGTTTTTGGACAACTATTTGTAGTGCAAATTTCTAATCTAGAATAATTGGTTGACGCGTCTCTTTTGTATTCCAATATTTGTTGCATTTGTAGATAATTTTTAATGTTTATTACAACTTTGAGGTGAAACCAAGTGCAAAAAAATATGTAAAATTGACCATTAAAATGAATCATAATTAACAAGTTACGAAAATGTGTCCAAATAATCATCTGATACTAAGTGCATATTCGTCTGAAAGTCCGAAAGGTCATTTGAAGGCCCAGCCGGATGCAGGATTCATCCGATCATGCGTCCGACTATGGTTTATATTATATTATAGTTCAGGCGGATGCATCACAGTGTGTCCCGTATTGTGCCCAAATAAATTCATAAAATTTCCAATCCTTACGGATGCATTTCAATTCGTATAAGTTACCGTTCGGATGTAGTCACAAATTATTGAATGCATCCAGACACATCTTAATGCGTCCAACTATCGAATCCCTCTTTAAACCCTCTATTTCATACTTGGCTTAACAGCTTGATCTCTTCATTACGGGTTGCATGGAGCTTCAAAGAACGGTTAGGGCTTCACATTGTTCAGTTTTTCATCAACAACATGGCATGAAGAAAAGAGAGTCATACATCACAAGCACAAGGAATGCATCCCATGGTGGTTCATCATCAAGAGGCTCAAACAAAGGCTAGATACGACACCAACATATTCAATTCCATGGAAGAACAATCAATGGAGGCGACCGGATGCCGTGAGAAAAATACGCGGAAAATCCGTAGATTTCCTCGATTACATGGCCTCGTTTGACAGGACAATTTGATGCTATGAAGTGGATTCAACTCTTAACATTGTGTACCCCAGTGTACATGACATTGGTAAGACTCTTCTACTAGAAGGCAAAGTCTTTTGAAATAAGAGCCATGACGTCTATTAAATCTTCAGTTAAAGGGATAGAAATTGAGATTAATGGAGACAAGATCTGTGAGATATTAGGGATACCCCCTATGGGAGCATGTGTTTATGACACAAAGATGTGACCCTAGTTAAAGGGATTTATACCAAGCCAAGCAGTTTCTTGATTATGTGATCGAGAGGATGCATTCTCTTTGACTAAGCTAAATGTTGAGGGAATTACTACTTTCCTGACTTACATAATATCATACCACGGTGATTCTTCTAAGAGATGATCATAGGGATGAGGTCTCATAAATGGAGGCCTTTGTGATTGATTCCATTATAAAGGGACACCAATTGCATATAGGTTACATGATCATTCAACACATGATTGCCTGCTATAAGAAAAAAGGTTGAATCCTACCATATGGTCGCATTCTAACTTTAGTATGCCAACCGATAGGGATTGATTTGAGCTATGAACCAAATTTTGACAAACCAAAGTCTTCTGATATAATCAATGCTATAGGTTTACAACAAATGGAGATTTATAAAGTGTCGGATGGGATATGGGCAACTCGTGAGGAAACACAAAGAAATATTAGTGTTGATAATAATGAACATGTTGGTGATGTTGAGGAAGTAGAAGAAGCATATATTAGGGACATGGAAGAGGGTGATGAACCAATGCCCAAAGGAGTAGATGAATTTACTACTCCGTACAATGCAACAGATGAACATCATGCTCCAGATCACACACATACGCAATTGTCTGGTCAACGTCGACATGTTCAAGCACCATTATAAAAGATTAGAATACGGCAATTGCAAGTCGACTAAATCAGATTGAGCAGGTTCAGGGTGATCTTAGAGAGTTGATTGGGCAATTTAAGAGTGATCTTAGAGAGTTGATTGGGCAAGTTAAGAGTGACCTTAGCGAGCTGGATTGTCAATGCTTTCTGAAAATATATTAATAACATACATGCACTCGATCCTCCCAAATCATCCGCCACATCCATGATCTTAGACGTATTTTAGCTTCTTCTTTTGTTGGCATTTCAAATGCTTAGATATGTTTAGAGAGATGGAGGAAAGAATGAGAACATGTGTTTCAACTGAAGTTACTCTTTTCGTATAAGAATTTGTAAAAACATTTTGATCCAATTTAGTATTCGGATTATTGTTGGCTATTTCGGGATTGCTATCGCTATATGTAAAGAACATTCATCAACTTATGTGTATCCAAAAAAATAGCAATACAATAAATAAGTTAGAAATTTGTTCCTTAAATCACAATATTACATAACATTCAAATTGTCAATATAATAATGACATATTTAGTAATCATTTAAATAAAATATTACATAACACCTCAAGCACCTATCATAATAAATATATAAGTCAATAATGCATTCCAATAACTTCCAAATTACAATTAGGTACAGCAATGATGTTATCGATTCAATAATGAAATATTTAAGCAATGAAAATGCAATATCTCGCATGCCAATGTTGCAGCAACTTCTGTTTTCTTCCATCTCGGTGGATAAAGCTAAACTCAAATTGCTTCATCTTTTTAGTCCCGTAGTTTCAGATAACCCACCTTTATAGAAAAGCACCTTCATCGGCTATCTAACCTAGAATCACACAAATTCCATTTTTCCAACCAACAAAGACAATGCAATAACTTGGCATCTTCTTTCCTGAAATGAAAAGTAATCATGGTTAGTCCTACATTATAGCTCCAAGATAAAGCAACTACAAATAATAATGGATTTGCAACTATGTTTGTTATGGTAGTAGATTTAGTATGCATTCAACCTACCAAGTGGACCATTTGTAGTTGGTTTACAATTTTTCACTATGTTAGTTGATGTAGCAATTATGGTAGTAGATTTAGTATATTATGGTAGTAGTTTCAATAGGTTATGGTAGTAGTTTAGGTAAACTATGTTTTATGTGCTTGAAATTGTACATCTATTGAATTGCAAGACTACCTTAACATGTATTAAGCACCTAATAATGCATTCAACCTACCAAGTGGACCTATGTGTAGTTGGTTTACAATTTTTCACTATGTTAATTGGATGTACGCTATAGTAGTAGATTTAGTGAGTATATTATGGTAGTAATTTCAAAGAGGTTATGGCAAGAGTTTAGGTAAACTATGTTTTATGTGCTTGAAATTGTACATCTATTGAATGCAAGACTACCTTAACATGCATTAAGCATCTAATAATACATTCAACCTACCAAGTGGACCCATTTGTAGTTGGTTTACAATTTTTCACTATGTTCGTTGTTGTAGCAGTTATGGTAGTGGATTTAGTATATTATGATAGTAGTTTAAGTAGGTTCTAGTAGTAGTTTAGGTAAACTATGTATTATGTGTTTCAAATTGTACATCTATTAAATGCAAGACTATCTTAACATGTATTAAGCAACTAAAAAATTGATTAAAACTACTTGGAGTCCTTAATTGTAGTTGGTTTAGAAAAAATGAAGTTCATTAACAATTAACTGTAAGATCATAGTATGGTGTAAAATATGAACTGTAGCTCTCATTCTCATCCTAAGAGAATTATAGAGGTGTAAGGCAACCATTAATTTGATCACAATTATTCATTGATTTGAGACATCCAACTTTTATAAAATCAGGTGGAGTTATAATACCAAATTGGTGCATAATTGAAAGTGTCCTGAGGTTTGCAAATAATCATCATTCCACAATCCAATTACTACTTTAAGTATAAACAAAAAATGAAAAATTAGCATGACGATCAACATAGCATCTAAGCCACTAACAAACAATGATTTTAAAATCCAAAAAAATACAAATAATGTATTAAAGCTTCAAAATGTAATCTATTGAATGATATATTAACTTAACTTTGATTAAGCAACTAAATAATATATTAAAGCTACTTGAAGTCCTTAATTGCAGTTGTTAGAGATTTTCACTATGTTAGTTGATGTAGCAATTATGATAGTAGATTCAATATATTATGTAGTAGTTTTAGTAAGTTATGGTAGTAGTTTAGGTAAACTATGTATTATGTGCTTCAAATTGTATATCTGAAGCCCAGAGGCTATACTACCTTAACTTTGATTAAGCAACTAAATAATGGATTAAAGCTACTTGGAGTCCTTAATTGTAGTTAGTTTAGAAGTTTTCACTATGGTAGTTAATGTAGCAATTATGGTAGTAGATTCAGTATATCATGATAGTAGTTTCAATAAGTTATGGTAATAGTTTAGGTCAACTATGTATTATGTGCTTCAAATTGTATATGTGTTGAATGTTATACACCTTTGACACGGATTAAGCACCTAAAAATGCATTAAACCTATTAAGTGGCCTCATTTGTAGTTGGTTTACAATTTTTCACTATGGTCATTAATATAGTAGTTATGGTAATAGATTTAGTATATTATGGTAGTAGTGTCAGTAGGTTATGGTAGTAGTTTAGGTAAACTATGTATTATGCTATGTAAATGAGTTTTGCATTGAATGCATTTCATATCTTATACAAATTTATCACATAATAATAGAGTGCAACTACTAATTAGTCGTATATGTCTTGGTTTTAGTGATTTGTTGTATAGTTGTATATGTATTTTGTTATGGTAGTAACTTTACTATGTCTGATGATAAATTTATGCATTATGGTAGTAAATCTGATTTGAGACAGAATTTGAAACCTCCGCTAACATAAATGTTACATAAATTCATTTTATTCATTTAATAAGAATTTCCCTCTTTTTTGAAGAACAAACACAAAAGAAAATGCAACTTATGAATTACATATTCCATCATTAACATTGTCAAGAGCAGGAACAAAAAGAACAATTTTTCAAACAAAAAAAAAAATTAAAACAAATCAAATAGAGTAAATAAGAACCCTTATAACATAGAAGAAATATAAAAATGGGAGGATGTGATCAAATGGGGAAGAAAACAAGGGACCCAAAAATCATACCTACGATGAGGAGGAAGATGATTAGGTACCCACGGTGGTGATCGAATCAACAAAATTTGTTTCCTATTTTCCTCCCTCTTTATGCGTAGTCGAAACTCTTGTAGTATAGCGGTCTAGAAATTTCGAACACGGGGATGGGTTTTCATCCCACAAATGATTTGTATCATGATTCAAAATGGTGAGGCTTTCATTTGGACTTTTGGATTTGCATTGAAAAGTGTGGGAGTTGTTGTCACTAGGTTAACTGAAACAATTTGAACTAAAGTGTGGAATAGAGACCTTGAAGGCTTGGGTCACTAGCTTGGTAAAATGAGGTTATAAAGGTGTCCTCGGGTTATTTCCTCGCATTAGGGCAAATGACTTATAGTCATTGCCAAAACCGGATCTTCGTTTAGCTTTAAAAACCAACCCTTAAAAAACACTCCTATTTGAGCCAAAACACCTACTGAGCATTTAATGTTCCAGCAGTTTAAAAAACCAAGCATTTAACTTACTTTCAGTGGCTCGTAAATGACATCTAATGGATGTCAGTGTATCTCTCGTAAAGACTCTGCCCCGAACCTGAAGCATGCAGTATTGACGAGGAAATACATTAAATAGCATTAAACTAGTTTGGAAAGTTTGAAACACATAAATGCGAGTACACAGCTTCATTTAAAACAGAGGAACACACATGACCACCATTAGCCAACCTAAGACCTCTTATTCAAGGCTTTGAGGCAGCCAAATATCCTTTGAGTTGTCATCTATAGAAAGGGTGTTTAGGCTTGAAAATGAGAGAAAAGAGAGAAGAGAGAAAGCGTAACCTAAAATGAGAAGCTCGTGGATTCTGAGTGAATGAAAAGTTAGGGTTACAAAATGTTATCAAGTGGAGCATACTTAAGCACTTCTGAGAGAAGTGAAATACCAAAATAAGCAAAAATAATATGATTACATTGGGGAAAAATGGGAGATTTTAAAAGCGGGGTAGTTTGGATCAAAAATAGAGGGCGACATTTTAAGCTGTATAGTGAATTTCGCTATCATAGCGAAATTTATCTATCTCATCAGGTTGCTGCTATCATAGCGAAAATTGCGGGCATAGAGAGAAAATTTGAATTTTTCGCTGCACGGTAACTTTAAGCTATGATAGCGAATTTTTCGCTATCATAAGCGAAAATATGACATATATGAGGGTGGCTATGATTGCGAAATTTTGCTATCATTGAAATTTTAGCTACTCTATATAACAAAACATCTGATCTCTTGGATTTGCTTCTGCCTCAGTTCGATCTGTTTCTTCATTTCCCACTTAACATTTCTTCGTCCAGGCCGGTGATCATGAAATTCATCTGAATCTTGGCATAAATCGGCGCAATACGAGCCAAGCTTGAAATGATGGCTGAGGTTTTAGAAACCACTCTGAAACTACCAAAGAAACAGCCTGAAACAAAATGTTAGTACTAATCGGACTTTGCACATGTCAATCGAAGCAATTATATGATTAGATGCGCAAAAAGCACTCAAAACCTATCTTAATAGGACTCAAAATAACACTTTTGGGTACTTGTCACTGTCGACACGTTGCTAGTCCCTTAGCAATGCTAAAACAATCAAGAGGTATGCGGGCTATGCATTTGCAAAAGAGTATATTGTTCAAAAAGTGTGTGTGTGCAGGTAGAGGCTTTCCTTCAGTATGAAAAATTTAGACTCTATACAAAAACCATCATGAAACGAGAGATGTCATATAAAGACGAAGTTTTAGAAGAAAGCATCGATTTCCAAGGAAGTCAAGCTAAACTTCCACCTATTAAGTGTTTTAAGATAACAGGTTTGAGCAATGAGTTGCAAAGCTATTCCCACACTGACAAAATACGCGGGACGCCAAAGCGTTATTGACCTAAATAGGTCGATTATCCTTATTTCATGTTTCGATTGTATTGTAGGGGTGCAATCTTTGAAAACTCAAACTTCACCAAAGTCCGTGTAGCGGTCCACCAGGTGACTCTGACCAATTTAAGGTTTAAGGGCATCAAGTCGAGGATCTTTTCGACATGAAACTCCCTCGAGAGCTTCACCACCGGACCTGGGAATGATTTCAAGAATTAAGCACTACCACAACTTTCGCTAAGCTCCACCCGTCCACGTGTAACAAACACAAAAGTCGATGACTCCCAACCAATGAGGTTTAAGACCTTAGGGCTTTGAGACTTTCGCCATATACCCCTCGGCCTGCGTTCGGGTTTCAAGGCAAAGTGTCATGGCTTTCATTTTTTTTTTCTTTCTTTTTCTTTTTGCTTTTTCTTTTCTTTTTCATTTGGAAGACTTCATTGGTCTTCTTTTGCGGGTAACACAAACCTATTGCGGGTCGGTAACAAATCTAAGGACGGCTTTGCAAAGTGAAAAGAGGTATATAGCTTCACAACCTATTGATAAAAGACGTGTGCAATATGTGCGATTAGCTAAGGTGGAAATACAAGGTTGAATACGCTGGAACTGTCGACCAAAAACAATCGTGCATGGGCTGTTTTAACATTATGGTAGCATACGGGGCTTCAAATTCTTCAACTAAAGTGAAGGTACGAAACACAAAAATATAGGCTACAAAAAATGATTTGCAAAAAGTGTAGAAAAATGTAAATATTGCTATAAAGCTTTGATATAACCAAAATTAATTCATTTAAGCTTAACATAGCTAAGCACAACAAAGTATCCTTTGCCTACTATTGGCTAATACATGCATCCTATACAACCTATAAAATAAGTGAAATGGAGTTAATAAAGCTAAAAACAAGACAAAATATGATAGAAGACACTTCAACTCTAACTTTCCCCTAACCAAAGTATAAACATGTCTCCACTAGGTAGGGATCGGAAAGGTAGAGAGGGTGCGAACCACCTCACTCTTTCGTGGTGGTGTGAATCTTTGGAGTGGATTTAGGGATTGCTGCGTGAGGCTGCAAGCATATCAAGGAGGCTGCTCGGTGGATGATCACAAGTAGCGCTAGGCGGGAGACCGAGGTGGCTCATAATCTGAAGAAGCATGGCGTGATTCTGCTTGAGAGTGACCTCGGCTCGGGCCATCCGCTGGTCTAACGGCTGTGTGGTAGCAGAGTGCACAAAGCGGCATCCATAACGGCTAGCTACCTGGGCCGACGCTGGATATGCTGCAGACAGCTGTATTTGGCATAGGAAAGGTCGGCGGTGTCAATAGGAGTACAGGGCGTTAGGAGGTGGAGATGGAGAGATGAATCTGGAACGCTAGGGTCCTGCGGAGCCGGCTCTCCCTCGGTGGGTCCTCTGCCACATCATCTATATTTGCCTCACCTCCTACAATTTGTTGGAGAATAATGGAGATCAGGCATGTATAGAGATCTCTCGATGGATAAGACACAATTTTAGCTAATCCGCCGCTCTACGTGTGGCTCTTGGGGAACCACAGGATGCTCTAGGACTGGCTCGGCCAGCCTCGGCATCAATAATGGTAGGCTCTCAGCTCGAGCCAGGCCCTTGCGGTGGACCTTCTCCTCAAAATGCAAGGAAGTCATGTGACAAAGAGCTCGAGGAGGGACTAAACCCAGGAATCCTGCGAGGATCCTGTATAGAGCCTCGGTATAGCTCCCTGTATTTAGCCATAGTCTTTATGGGGAATAAGGCGGTCGGAGCACGTGGTCCACTAGGAGCATACGTGGAGGAATACGCCTCTGGAGATATAGGTCTGTTGTAGTATCTCGGCGAGGCAGTGGACCATCTCTTGTGATGGATTTGGGGCCCACTTTGCTATAACCTGCGGGGTCGCGGAGGACCTCTTGGCGAGGGCTAATGCGGTTTGTAATATCCGCGGCTCGGAGTACTCTTGGGCGGCCGTCAATGCTGAACCGGAGCTCCAACGGACTCGGCACTCCCCGGGATGTCATAGTGTGGTAGAACTCAAGCACAACCCGGGATTGCTTGCCTCGTCGAAAGAGGAGTAAGTGAATCACTGTGGGATCGAGCGCATCGAGTCTACAGATCGCTTGTCCACGATTGACACCCGGTATGTCATAGTATGGCTCCCCGTGAGTCTCGCGCAGCAGTCCACTTTCCATGGAATCGGATCCGCAGTGAGCATGGGGGCGTAGCCTAATCCACTCAGGCCCGGTGATAGCGGGGCGAACCTGGTCAATTTGGAGGAGGTGACGGCTCGGTGAATCGGAGCTCCCTGGATTGATGTCGGGCCCGTTTGGAGCGGGAGCCCTCTAGCGTGGTCTACGATGCAACTGAAGGGCCGGGATCCCACCTGATACGATATCGCGGGATGGGGGCTCAAAGCTGAGCTCCTTCGGTATAGCAGTTGGGGCCAATGTAGGTGGTGACTCTGAAGCCTGGTCAGGAGAATGAGCATCTGCGGCCACAGAGTACTGCATCGTCTCTCTCGGGTCTTGGGACTGACCACGGAGCTGTGCGATGACCTCCGCAGTCTGAACCATGGTTGTGGTCAATTGAGATGCGAGGTGGGCGGGGCTCGAGTAAATGCGGGGGCGTGGCTGCGCGGCCCGGCGGTGGGCTGCCGCGCCACGGGGGCGCCAGTGGGCGAGGCTCGGCGGCGGAGCTCGAGGGCACGGCGGGGCCGAGACACGGCGGCCCAGGGCTCGAGGCGAGGCGACACCCGACAATGGGTGGCTCTAGGCTGCCGGTACGTGGGGGGATCGGGGTACATGGGCGCGTAGGCTGAGAGCCATGATCGCTGGTAATGGCGGTGCGAGGACCAGTGAAGCTCGGTGATGGTGGCGCGGGGCTGGAAGGGCGTGGGGCAAGCGGGACACCCAGGTCACGAGGCTGCGGCCTCTCACGGCTCAGAGGAATGGATGGTGTGATATGAAAATGGGGCCCACATAAAATGGATTTAAGTATTTGAAGGTCCTGAAGCCAAGGAGGCCATTTGGATGCCAAATTTCGCAATGACTAAGTGCCTTCTCTACTTCCATTCTACTTTGAATAACAACAAAAATTGAATTTAGGTAAATTAAAATAAAATAAAATAAAAATAAGACTAAAAATAAAAGTAAAAATAAAATTACTAAAAATTAAAATTTATATTCAATTAAAATTAAAATAAAGAAAATTACTAAAAATAGAGTAAACTAAAAATTGACCAATTAAGCTAAAAATCAAATTTTTGAAGTGGTTTGGTCTGATGGAATTAAACCGGCTGATGCTAGTTTCCATTCATGGGATCGAGAGAGAACTCCCTTCACCCCTACGTTGATGTGTGTCTTTGGAGGAACATTGGTTATGCGGGGAGCTTGGTAGTACGTAATTTTCCCTGCCAATTTGCTTCACGTTTTTCTGCACCAATTCGCTGCGATGCAGTAAGGCTTTTAGTTTCCACTGGATCAATTGAGGCGAGACTTCATCAAATTCTACCTCCTGCTACGGCTTGTGCTTGTTGCTTAGGTGAAAAATGTTGAGCTCAGTCGCTGTTGCCAAATGTAATTTGCATGACTCCATTCGATGCAGTGAATTATCGCATTGGAAGTGGCCAAAAATGGTCTTCCGAGGATAATTGGCACATGATTAGGCCCACTTGCGATTGGTTCGGTATCGAGGCTCAAAATCAGGTAGTAAGATTTGTCCACCTTTGTCACATCTCAGCTATTCCCTTAGGAATTTTGCCAATGGTAACTAATGAAAGAGTGATGTTGGTGAGCTTAAGCTCACTAAACCCAAGCATACACGGGCATATAGCGTGGGTTTACAAGCCCCAAGTCCCCATGATTACTTTGTCTATACAAGTCCCTCAATGTTGTGGATGTGTAGGGGATCCTAGATCATGTATTTCCAGCTTTGGGGTCTTGCTCGAATAATGCTTGACTGCTGCGTTAGAGCTTTCTTTTCAATATGACCCTCTCTTGACCGTGCACGGGTCCTTTAAGAATTTGCATATGTTGGTACTCTTAATCCATGTCAAGCAATGGGATGTCAACCCTTCACTTGCCTTAGCACCTCCCAAATTTGACAGTTTGCGATTTTTCTTGCCTCTAAGCGCCTAAGGAAATGGAGGGGCATGTTTTCTTCAGTGAGATCTTCTACGATTATTATTCTCTGCTCGACTTCCTTTTCTTTCTGTTTCTTGGCCAGGTCATGGGCATTGGTTGCTCGATTTCTTCCACTCTCCAAAGTGATGATAGCCTTACTTTATCAAATGTGAGTTCTTTGGAAGAACCCTATTTCATCAGAACTCCACTGGATTGGGCAGTGTTTGGGAAGGGAATCTTCCTTTCTCCTGTACCTCCATCAAATTAGTAATCACATTATTGAATCTGCGTAGATTATCAATCTTAGATTAAAGTGCTTTCAAGCCCATCTATTCTCTTGTTAGGAATTACTTTCCACATTATCAATTCTTTGAGCCAATTGTACATTGATTCCACTTTTGCTCTTCTACAAAATTACCTACCTTGCTTTCGAAATTTAGAAGTAAGCTTGTTCGAGGGGAGGAGGCGGTGATAGGCATGATTGGGGTAACCAAGCGTTCCCACCGGGGAGGTGCATATGTAAGGGGGGTTAGGCTTCGGGATGGGTGGGGTGGTTTCTCGGTGGGATTATAAGTATTACCATATGGGGTATTGGTTGTAACCATGTTATTGGCATTGGCATGCTCGACATCAATCTCTAGCTGAGAGCAATTGGACGAGTGCTTACGGGTGCACAGGTGGATTGGCAGGTGATGCATGGCTTGGCTGTGCGGGATTTTGATCCTTGCACACTTGCACCTCATGTAACTTATTTTCCTTCTAGCTCTTCCACCTTCCTAGTTAAGGTTGATATCTTTGCTCTCATCTCCATATCTTGAGAAAGTCTGCGAAATTCCACTCCCCTTTTGGTGGGTTTTGAAGGCCTCATTTTCTCCACCTCCACTTGGGTTTGGCTCATCCGTCCCTTGGAAGTTTAAACCACATAATTTAAAATTCATGGCTTCATCTGGGTATTGCTCGAGTCCCCTCCTTTGTTGTTCCAATAATTGCTTCATGATTGAGACATACCGCCATAGAAGTGATTCCTGAGCATCAGTGTGAAACCATGATGTGGACAAGCAACGATGGTCTCCATGAACCTCGGCAACGAGGTAGAACCTTTCATTGTCTTGAGCTGCAAGCGTGTAGATTTGCCTCTTCGGTTGTTGTCTTGCCAGACAGAAGAATTTGCAAGAATTGCTGCGACTCTGCCCCCGACTTCCTGTGGTCCTTGGTCTCGGTGGGTCAGCCCTTCATTTGGCTCTCCTTGAGGTTAATGGAAATGCCTTCAACTTCAACAAATCCATATGATTGCACCCTCCCTTAAAAGTTATATGCACTTCCCTCGAATCGCGGATGTGTGTGTATGGATTTTCATTCTCCATACCATGAAAAGTTAGGAGTAGGGGCACCAAATAGGGTCTCACTGCTACATCCTCAGCAGGTGGTATGATGCAGGAAGGTGCACTCACTCTAGGAGGGTGTATGTAGTCCCTCATTGATGCGTATCTTTGTTGGATTCAGCTGGAGTGCCTTCTTGGGCTTTGTTGTTCCTCGGGTAGGATCCGTTTGATCCAGCTTATTTGCTGTGATTTCCTGACCTTGTTAGGTTGGTGTCTGATTCTTTTGTAGTCTACTGAGATGTCTACATCTACGATGATGCATAAACACTGTAACACTAAATGAGACACAAAGCAAGAACAACGAGAGCATAAAAGGATCGATGTTAGCGAATAATAAGCGATTGTAAAAAAAAACGGCCAATGGCGCTAAAGTAAAAAAAACTTTGAAATTCTAACAAACGAAATTCAAAAGAGGTTAAAAGGTCACGCAACACTTGTAATGAATTACAAGTACATATCAACTCATCATGTGGTTTGGCACCATCCGGCAGCGTGATTTGATTCGTCTTGCGCATTGAGGTGATCAGAATCCAGCAATTTGTTCCACTTATTTTCCTCCTCTTTATTAGTAGTCAAGCTGCTGCCCGATATAGCGATCCCCAAGGTCGAGCAACGGGATGGGTTTTTCATCCTAAATGATTTGTATCATGGGTTCAAAATGGTGAGGCTTTCATTTGGACTTTTGGTTACGTGAAAAGTGTGGGAGTTGTTGTCCGCTGAGTTAGCGAAGCAGTTTGAACTAAGGAGAGTGTGGAATGGAGACCTTGAAGGCTTAGATTACTAGCTTTGATAAAATGAGGTTATAAAGGTATCCTCGGGTTATTTCCTCACATTAAGGGCAAATGACTTACTAGTCATTGCAAAGCGGATCTTCGTTTAGCTTTAAAAACCAACCCTTAAAAAAACACTCCCTATTTGAGCGAAACCTCTTTTAGGCATTTAATATTCCGAGTAGTTTAAAAAACCAAACATTTAACCTACTTGTGGCTCGTAAATGACATCTATTGGATGTGATTGTATCTACCATTAAGAATACTTGAACCTGAGTAATGCAGTATTGACGAAGGGAAATACATTAAATAGCATTAAACCTAATTTGGAAAGTTTGACACATAAATGTCATTACACTGCTTTATTTAAAACGGAGACACCGCAGCCACCATAAACCAACCCTGGCAACCCTCCTCTTCAAGGCTTTGAGGCTTAGCCAAACATCCTTTGAGTTGTCATCCTCAGGTGTGTTTACCTGAAAGCTTGAAAATGAGAGAAAAAGAGAGAGAAGAGAAAGCTGTATTCAAATGAGAAGGCTGCGTGGATTCTGAGTGAATGAAAAGTTAGGGACACAAAGTATTTATCAAGTGGCTTATATAGCCTTACAAGAGAAATTAAAACCAAATAATATGATTACATTGAGGGCAAAATCGGAATTACACAAAAGCAGGGTGATTTGGATTAAAACGAGGAAGGGAGCAACATTTTAGCTATGCATAGTAATTCGCTATCATAGCGAAATTTACAGGCACATAGCGAAAATTTGAATTTTCTCTATGCGATAACTTTAATATGATGCGAATTTTCATTATCATATGAAAATATTCCTTCTTGAAATTTTAGCAATGCATAGCGAAAATCCTGTACTCTCACTGCATCCTCCACGCATTCCTCCATTTCTTCAATTCCACTTGACATTTCTTCAACTACGACTTGATGAAATCGCGAGAACTTCGCATAAATCGAGCTTAGATACGACGAGAGAAGCTTGGGAAAGTGAAGGAATTTGAGGTTCCCAAGAGCCTACAAAACTGCTAAAAACAACCTCGAAACAAAATCGGTAGTACTAAACGGACTGCACTGTCGACTTAATTAATATGATTAGTCACGCCCAGCACTCAAAACCTATCTTAAATAGGACTCGAAAATACTTTTGAGTGCTTAATCACCTCGACCCGACCGTTGCTAGTCCCTTAGCAATGCTAAAAACAATCAAGGGCATGCATGTTGTGCTTTTGCAAAAAGTGTATGCTGTCCAAAAAGTGTGTGTACAAGTAAGGCCTTACCTTTAGTATGAACAATTTAGACCCTGTACAAAAACCATCATGAGAGAACAAATACCATATAAGAACAAGTTTTAGAAATGACATGAATTTCAAGAAGTCAACCTAAACATCCACCAAAATCTAAGTGTTCTTAAGGTAACCAGTTTGAACCAATAAGTTGCAAAGCTATTCCCTCCCCCCAACCAGGTTACTGCCCGTACCTCAAACTGTTGACCAACCTAAATAGACTCAGTTACACTCTTATTTCCTTCTTTGATTGTATTGTAAGTGCAATCTTTAAAAACTTCGAGCTTCACAGGAGTCAGGTGTAGAGGTCCACCGATGACTCCCAACCAATTAAAGGTTTAGGGGCATCAAGCCAAAAGGATCTACCGACC